>JAQIYE010000488.1:0-12334 GCA_034699765.1 Xenyllodes armatus
TGAAAAAATTTCACTACTACACATATGAGAGACATTCCATAATGAGACCGTTTGAAACGACGACCCTTTGCAACTCAAAGTAATTCTAAACCCTTGATTTTTTAGGCTTCACTATTACTCAATATTTTTTTTCTTTTGTTTAAATGAATTTCCTGTTTGACATGACTATCAGATCTAATTTAATGAAAATGTTCAACATAGCAGGACAATTATCTGTTTTTTTTTTGCCTTCGAACTTGGTTTTCTCTCTTAATTCGTACATACTACTCGCCTCTGGAGGTCCCTGGTCACACTTTACAACCAAATACTGGTGTACCAGTTTATGAACTCATCCATCCTCACAAATATCGGGATTGGGGCAGTGGTTGAAATTGAGGAAAAGAAAAAGGGAGGCAAGAGGGCTCCATCTCGTCGAGGCTCAAGGGCTAGTTCTACACGAAGTGGCTCATCCGATGGAAAAGGTCATGGACCTGGTGATATCTATGAATTTCATGATTCGGATGATGAAAGGGTTCCAACAAATAAAAGTGAGAAAGGTGGAGTGGAAGTGCTTCAAGAACATCTCCAGCTGCTCCATCCCCAATCCTTCAAGGTCAAGGAGTTGAAACAAGTGATAAAATTCCAACTACTCCAGTTTCTGTCGTTCCTGAGCCCTTGATCCAACCACTGATGGTGAGTGTTGGACCAGTTCCATTGAGCAAAAGTAGTCCATCCCCACATATCATCTCTCCTCCAGGACAAAGTATGGGTCCACCAATTGTGAAGACTCCACTCCACAGCCATCTCCTGTTGCGGCTTCTCTTCCATCAGCACAAGTTTCAGTGATCAGCGAAGCATACTTTGAGGACTTATTTAATACAGTTATTAATAAGGGGTTGATGGAGACAGAACAAGTTCCGACCCCAACCCCAACGATCAAAGACGTTGGATCTGGACCTTCAAAGCCAACCCCAAAAGGTCGAGATCGTTCAACGAGTAGGGATGAACAAGCAGCTTCAATCTCAGCAACTATAGATCGTGTTATCTCTACTCAGGCTCATGAACTAAACATGGCTCACTCAGCACCTTCTAGATCTGTTGGTCCAATGCTGTCAACTCAATTTGGAGGTTGTATGGAAGCTCTTATGGATCCAAAAACTGGAGCAATCCTTCCAGCCAAGAAAACATTTGAAGAACCCATCTCAAAGACTCTTCTTGGTCCTCAAGCATTCATGCATCAATTTGGTCCACTTAATGTTGGGATTAATGGGGAAGGTCTCACTGGGGTAGTGGGTGGACATCAAAATTCACCGATGATCCAACATCAACAATTCCCAAGAGCTTCTTCTGCCTCGACCCCGCCAACACCTGGAGGTCCTGGCAAAAGCCAGTTGCCATATCCATCACTACCACCCTCCAATGGTCCTGGGAAAGGGAGTGTTGCCCAAGACAGTCAAATCAAAATCCCAGTATCATATCATATCGTTTGTCCTTGTCATATATGCTATCAAAATCGTGAAAGAAAGCAAAGTTGTGTTTTTACCTTTCTTCATTTAATTAAACTCATTAAAATATTCCATCCTGTTTAACTTTATGAAATGTTGCAAACGTTGTTAAAAGAAGTATTTAAGTAGTAAAATGAAAATTAGCAAAACTTTTAATCATACTCATTCGTCATTCATAATCATAATTCATATGCATAATTAAATCAAATTAACGATGTAATTAGTTAATTTCAATTAAATCATCTTTAATATCCATAATTCATCATATCATCATCATCATCATCTTCCAAAACGGTTTCCCCCTTTTTTCATACAAAAAAACGAGACATGCGATGTAGTTCTTTGTTCTTGGATTCCTCTCTCCTTCTTGTCTGAGTCCCTTGTTCTCTGATTGGTGGTGGAGGAAGAAGAGTCCAACTTTTTGTGGTGGGTGTGTCGTTTCTTGTCGTTTTTCTTGATTTCTTGTCATTGGACGGACCAATGAGGAGAGACCACGGAGACGCCACAATTTCATCATCCTCCGTCTCATCTCCTTCCCCTCATTCTTCACTCGGGTCTTAGTCAGGAAGGTTGTGTGCTCTAATAAGGGAAAAAGAGTTCTTGTTCTTTCTTGTTGAGGAGGAAAAAGGAAAGGTCAGGTCAAGTGAGGGATTTCTTTTGTTCAGTGACGAGAGGTCAAGGTGAGGAGTAAATTGTGGGTTTTGTGGAAAACTTTTTGATTGTGAGTTAGTTGATTTGGGTTGTGTCCTGTCTCGTCAGTGGGGGGTCATTTCTGAAGAGGTCAGGTCATCAAGGGTCGAGTCCTAAGTCCCACTGTCTGGATCGAATTGAACCCGTTTGTTTTTATCGCGTAAAAGGTAAGTTACAGTCATAATTATTAAAGGTCAATTAATTATCGGGTTATTTGGAATGATTGAGTAATTATTGACCTTATTTGTTGGAAGGACAAAGGTTAGCAGTTGGTGATTGATTTGTATTTTTGATTTTGTTTTTTGAAGAAAAATGTCAACCCGTGGAGGAGGTGAAATGAACAGGGGTGGTGGTGGAGGACGAGGAGGTTCTCGTGGTGGGGGTCATCAAGGTGGAGATGGGAACTACCGAGGACAAGGAGGATATCAAGGAACTCAAGAAGGAAGCGGTGGCGGGGAGTATTACGGTGGTCGTGGAGGTGGCGGTTTTTACCAAGGTGGCCGTGGAGGAGGCGGTGGAGGTGGATACCAAGGTGGCCGTGGAGGAGGCGGTGGAGGTGGATACCAAGGTGGCCGTGGAGGAGGCGGTGGAGGTGGATACCAAGGTGGCCGTGGAGGAGGTAGTGGTGGCGGTTTCAGAGGAAGAGTTGGACATCCACCACCTTTAAATTTTGGAAAACACCCTACAACAAGTGGTTACAATCCAAGTGAGTATTTAAGTCCAACTTTAACAATGGCTCCACGACCTATGACCTCTTCCACACCTGGACCAGGGTCTGGGCTCATTCATGGATTCCCACCAAGGGTCCCGATGGGATTCAGTATACCACCAATAAGTTATGGAAGTATTGTGAGACCTCAAGATCTTGTTATTCGAGGACCACCCCCAAGCCCAAGCCCACGACCTTCCTCACCACACGTTCTTGTGAGACACTCAGGGGCTAATAATAATGGAGTTGGTTCAGGCCCTGGATCCATTCCACCACCACCAATGCCAGGATCTATCCAACCCCACTTGGTACGAATCCCACAAGTCCCAAGTGCAACTACAATCACAAAGATTGATGCAAGGGTCGAAGAGGAACAAAATCAATATTCTCATATGGAGACTGGGACTAGTAGTGGACGAAGGAGTGTTCTTAGCATGCCACCACAAACTCATAGTGTAACATTAACAACTACAGTTGCATCTGGAAGTCCACTTGGGAGAGCTCACATTTCCTCTCAAATCCTACCACCCAGAGGACATGTAAGATCCTTTGAATCATTGAGCTTTATCTGCTGTCCTTTTTAATCATGGATCCTTATCTTACTGATTTGTGATTTTTACGTATATTAGGAAACTTATGGACCTCCAAGAATTGATGTGAGTGGAAATATAATAGTAAATTCTGCTGGGAGTCCAAAGACAGGGAGGGGTCCGTTTTCTGTTGATCCGTCAGGTCAAAGGATGCAAATTCCACTCCCACCTCATCTGATGATCCCTGACATGCCAATGGTGAGTCTAATTTATTTGTATGTTATGTCTTATCCTTAGAAGTATCTTAAGTTAAACTTCTTTATTGACTAACAAATCAGTCTATTTTTGAATTTGAAAAGTTGCCTTTCAATAGTTAGGACATTACGCCATGTAATTACCACATCTACAGTTGATTAATCCAAATGAGGTTAAAGGCACCTAAAAAATTGTACCCTTACAAATACTATTGACATTTTTTTAAAAACCTGATAGTGTGAGATATCCGAGTTCCAACCCGGGCATCAAAGACACACGTCCTCATTCTAATTTCGCAATTTAAAAATAAAAATCTCATAGGATACTTCACCTGCACTACCTTTGGATTTGGCTACCCAGTCATCTTCATCCTCACATTCTAGTCAGTGTTCAAATTCAACTTTGAGCTTGAGCTCAACATCTCCTCCAACTAGTATTTATGGGCGTCCGAACAATGCCCGTCAGGTGAGGAGGACGGGTTGTCATTTTGGAACAGCAGAGGCTGCCATTATTATTGCTATTTATTCTATGATCCAGTGCCCAAAAATATTATTTGCCTCGTTTCGTTTGCATATATTGTTACTGTCCAGATCAGTTTGAGTTTTATGTTCAAAGTCAGTGATTTTGCTCTCCTGTGTTGGTTCAATGTCCTCGTATTGCAAGGTTTAGGTCGTTTGAGAAGTTACAGAAAAGTCCCCATCCCTAGCAAAAATATGTGCTCATTTTTGTTTCGTTGCTGTTAATATTTTGCTTTCCTGCAGTCCAGTAAATACCTCATTTTCCCGTGAACTTGTACTTGTGATTGTAATGTACCCTGGTTGACGTCTCCATTATATTGTTTTAGCTTTAAGTGTTTATAGTTCAACAAAGTAACATCGGAAATAAATTATTAATTTTGTATGTTCTTCTTTTATTACTAGGTTGACTTGAGAGGCCAGCAAGGTTATCATCCCGGTCTAGGGCACCCAAGAGCAGCTCATGAACCATCGATGTTTGGTCAACCAGAAGGGGTCATGCACTCCCAAGGGAATGCTCATCTTGGATTTGTCCCAATGGCACATACTCGTGGGAGTCCTGGGCTTGGGATATGTCATAGCTCTACACCAAATTCAACATCCTCATCTTCAAGTCCAGGGATTGTAGGACCTTATGGAAGACCATCATTACCACATTTAATCCCACCACCACTCCAAGTGTCTCCACAAGCCCTTAGCTCAAGTGGAAGTTCAATCTCTGAACGAGGAGGAACGGATAGTCCAATCCCAATTTATGGACGCCACCTTTCTCATGGGTTAATGAGTGGTCAAATCCCAATGTCTGTCCCACCAGCTCATTCACAAAATCATAGGCAAACTTTCTCAAATCCATATGCTGAGCTCCCCCAAGGAGAGGCTGATGCAGGAAGGGTCCCAAGTTACCTCCACCAAGGTATGATGGATCAAAGGGATCGAGATATGAGCTCACCATTTAGTGGTCCTGGAAATCATTACTCTCGTCGACCATGTACACCACCACCAGCACATAATCGATACCCGTCACAACCTCCTGTTCCACCACCAGTATCAGGATCTTCAGGTATGTATGACAGACCTGAGTCTCCAACACAGTTTCCCATGGGTCTTTACAGGCATGATGCTAGTCCTGCATCCTTATCAGCAGCGATGGGTGTGATGGACACTGCTCCACTAGTAAATCTTCTCCAGGTGTGTATTTTAGAATCATTTTATTTGTTTCGTATTTGCGGGAACTTAGATGTAGTTATTTTGGTCAAGCTAAATAGTTAATTTCGATTTTTCTGATTTATATACAGCGCTTCCCCATCGTTTGGTCTGGAACGCTTGGGCTGAAGAATGACTTTGCAGCTTGTCAAATGCACTATGTTTCCGGAAATGAGGCTGTGGCTAGGGACTCCCTTCCACCTGAAGCAACTGAGGGTAGTTTCAGTCCACTAAGAATCTCTCAAAGGATGCGACTAGACCAGTCTCAGCTGGAAGGTGTTGAACGAAAAATGGGGGTACGATTTTATCTGTTTAGAATTAAACATTTTGGCAAAATGAGTCTATACAATTTTAAAGTGACAAAACTAATGTATTTTCACTATAACAACTCTTTTAGGCTGAGAAAGAGCACTGCATCCTGATTGCCCTTCCTCATGGCAGGGATCATAAAGATGTCTTGCAACAAAGTGATATTCTTCGACACAATTTTATTAAGTACCTCCAACGGAAACAGGCAGCAGGGATTATGAACACCAACAGTCAACAGTCAAACAATCATCAGGTAAATTTAGCACAAGGTTTATTACATGGATTTGTGATCATGATTTATGAGAAACAATAATTAATTGTGATTTCCAACTTTGTTTTCCATTCAACAGCCGGCATATGTCATCCATATTTTTCCACCCTGTGATTTTGCAAATGAGAATTTGGCGAGGATTGCCCCAGACGTGCTGCACAGCCTTGCCGACATTGCTCATCTCCTCGTCGTAATTGCTACAGTATAAAGAGTGGGACGAGAGCACAGGTGAATTCTACATTCATTGAAGGTTGATGAAGTCACTCAGTATTCATGGTTGAAGTCAAGTGTTGGAGTCCCCTTGACTCATTGTCAGTAAGGAAGAAAATGGGATGGAAGATGGATACAGACCTGAACCCAAGTTCATGTGATACTTTTGAATTATAGTATATATGATCAGATTTAGAATATTTGTGCAAGTTTAGAATTTAGTAAATGTAATACAGAGCGTTTGTTTGTAGATTTCGATCACATTGTCCTAAAATTTAAATGTCAGTCCGGTTCAACTGTACCTACCTTGAATGTTACATCTTATTAAGAGCTTTGTAATACTAAAAAATAAAAATGACTTGTGATGAACTAGGGTCAGGTCACGACATTACACAGATGGTGCATAATTCTAAATGAAAAGGTTTTTGGTATAGGTTCAGATCAATATCCTTGAAACTCCAGAGTTTCTATCTTTTAAAAAACATGATTTTCAAAGTTCAAATTAATTAAGCCCTTAGGACTGAATTTAAAGCGGCCGATGGTGTGTGTCTAGCATTTTAAAGAATTCTAATTCTAATTTAGAGTAGATGTAATTGTAAAGATCGTAAATGACACTTGTTATTATTGTCGTTGAGAGGAGAGTCCTTTGCCCATTTCAGAGGAGAAAATCTCATCGGGGTTGTTATTATTGGAGAAAGCTTGATTATAAATTTATGTTTTGAAGGGGATATTGTATTGTAGGGATAGTAGTTTTGGTCTGGGGAGGAGAAACAAAACAAAGAGAAAGACAGAATGGAGATTCAAGTTTTACTACTTTCGTTATCCTGTCCTCTCTTTTGTGTATTCATCTTCCTTCTTGGAGTGGTTTTTGCACTTGAGATTGAGATCCATCAAGAGATGGGCCCAAGCCAGTCTTGGCTTGGCTAAACTATGGCTATGGCTATGGTACGCAAGGGTTTTAGGATGAACTTTGGCTTTCGCTAAGGATCTCCGGCCAAACTTGCTGTGACTGTGACTGTGGCTATGGCTGGACTGGAGAATTTGCTGTGGCGAGAATAATGGATAGGTTTGGGTTTGGAAATATACTGTGGCTCTGGCTATGGAATGGCTGAGGCTCATGGGTGAACTTTGGCTTGGTTAGATCCCGTGCTCATCTATGGATCCATCAGTTGATTTTGACTATAGTATTTTGTCCTTATTGTTGTTTTATTTTGTTCCCTTGAGTGGTCTCTTTAATACTTGGCTAAGTTCTTTGACAAAACATAGATACTATAGTTAATTAAGATTGTCATTATTACATCAAATAGGTACTTCAATAGAGAAGGAAGGATGAAGACATATAAATTAGAATTAGAGGATAACCCAACAATTTTTGAAGCCTTGTAATTTAAAGGGGGTTTAAAAGAAATAAGTAATGGTGATATGAGTTTACTGTCTATTACATTACAATTGCGTAATTGCGTTTGGTTCTTACGATTAGTTTACATATGCCTCCAAAATAAATATGTTTTCCCGTCAAGTTAGGGCTATTTATACATGAGTGAAAGGGATTTGGAAATGAAATGTAGGACTTTAAAGAACTTAAACTTTTGAGAAAATCAAGCGCTGTGTTGCTTTCCCTTATTACCTGCACTTTAAATGGACTTTGTGTGATTAAACGTGACTGAGCTTACTTTTGTAATGTTTTCATTTTAGAATTTTAAAGAAATTGGATTGGGTTAACTCGGGCATTTTAAGCTTACTATTCAGTTCTCCATGAAGGAAATATAACTGTGACTAGTAAATTTTCTATTGCACAAAAAGTACACACTAAGACATTAAACCGTTAAAGCACAACACTCGAACTTTATACATACCGTTCTACATATTTTTTCACAAAGTTGCAAGTTAGTTAGTACAGTTCAAGTAGTAATTAAGCTTTGTAAATTACAACACGTTGCCCTTCAACATCGCTGAACCATTTTTACCTCATTTATGTGCTTAATAGAAGAGTGCATACTTTAAATTGACAATATTTCTCTGTGAGTCATAAATTATTTATTACAAATTCGAAATGGAGGTAGAACGTCATTATATATTGTTGTAAAGAAAAAATCATAAAGTTTGATGGGGCATTCGGATAATTAAACGGAGAGAACACCGCATTTAAATAGGACAGCTCAAGGAAATAAAAATTAAATCATTCAAATATCGCTTACTATACTGGAGCTGAAAAGCAATTTCAAAAGTATTTAAAATTTATCAGTGGGTTCACATTTACTAGCGTGAGAAACAAAGACACTTGATGAAATTTCATCCATTCAGAAATTTTGGTACACGTAACAGTAATTCTAAACTACAACTGCAAATGTAACGGGTTGAATGAATTCACTCCTGCCATGAATAGAGAAGGTGAAAGCAGAAATAATAACAATGTTTTTGTTCTTTGTAGGAAAACCTACATGTCTACATGTGTGTTATGTTCCCATTCCTTTTACGACATTTTACTTTTATTGGCGTAAGCAGTATCATTACAAAGCCTATTAAGCCGAATAAAACAAAGCCACAACCACATTCAGTTCATCCTATAAGCATCTTGCAGCAGAAAGTTAGAAAAAACAAAATTTTAAAATCCAGTAATCAATACTTGGCTTCTGCAGCACTAAACTAATGATCTACAAAATTTGGCAAACAGATGTACTTTTCTGAAAACCACGTAACGAAAAACTTGCTCCTCACGGGGCAAGCTGAAGACAAGACCGATCATATTGTATGCAACCTTAAAATGTCTTTATAATGGTCTTTGGACAAACATGAATGTCTTTTGAGTGATTTCCGGACAACCTTAAAATGTCCATCAGTTGGTTTTTAACATTTAATCGGACTTCCTGTTAGCTTTGAGACAAATTTAAATTGACCTTTTGTTGGTATTTGGACAACCATTAACTGACCTTTTATGGGCTTTTGGACAACCATAAATTTACTTTCATTAGCCTATAGACGACCTGACTATAAGTCCATTATTTTTAAGTCCAGTACCTAAACAAATTCCATAGAAATCTCCAAACTGCTTCTCATCCTAGACAAATTTTATTAGACTTGGAAGCAACTAAAAATTCCACAGAAATCGCCAAACTGCTTCTCAACCTAGATAAATTTTATTGGACCTGGAAGCAACTAAACAAATTCCACAAGAATCATCGAACCGCTTCTCAAAATCAGGTTGAACAAGTTCAATTCTTCTTAAAAAATTTGGGATTTATAGTTTCGGGATTGTTTTTGTGTTATAGATTTTCATGGACTATCCCAGTCCGTTCATAGTAATACCGCATGGCACTTTAGAGAAATCAAAGTTGAAACCATCAAATTGACACTTTCTCTCCATTAATGAGGGGGCATGACAGGACAGGATCCAATGTCCTAAAAAGCAGTCTGGATGAAATCTAATTCTCGGGTATTATGTAAACCCCTAATAAAAAGATCCAGAAATAACCAGGTAGAGAAACCTAAAGAGGTGAACCTCAGGATTATTATAAATCTTCTCTATTTCAAAAGTCACACGATAGAAGATATCAAATTGGACAAGGAATTTCAATTCTAGCCTTGAACCGAAAAGTGAGCCGGATGAATGTAGAAGCAAGGACTTTCTCGGGTAACTCCCTCCAACCAACCACGTACAAATAGGTTGAATTGAATAGAGAAACCCATGTCTAGGTCTAGACCAAGTACAAGGATTTGAGGTCTAGGGCTTGAGGTAGTGACGCCTTGGTCTCATTTTTTTATAGTTCATCCATTCTATCCTTGAAACCCCGAAAAAGGAGAATTCCCGTTAGTTTTCTTACTAAAAGGGTTCAAGCAGAGTAGCTTTTAGCTTTGGATCCTCTTATAGAATAAACTCGTCTATCTCATGTATACCCTTTCGGTGTCTGTCTGATACAGTTTCCTTTCCTGGAGTCTCCCTTCTAGACATTTGGAGGTCTCCAAAAAAAAGTTCCAGAACCTCCCGAAATTCCTGGCTATACTAAAGTCTGGTGTGGATTTAACCCGGGTAAAGAAAGGATCAGGATCGGAGCTTTTGGGCTTGAGAGGGACGGGTCTGGCCGAACTCAGGCCATTCACCCCAAAAACCTTTCTCTCCGTCAAAATAAACCCTCGTTCCTCCATGGACTCAGGAGTGTTCCTGGAATGGAACTGGAATAGTGTAGTACAAGGACATGACCGTAAACTCCTCCCTCTGAAGCTTCCAAAAACTTTTTAAAAAGTTCAACAAAAGTTTGTGGGCTTGATGTATAAAAGGACCGAAGAGTCCCGGAGAATTCCCAGTCACAACATTACTAATATATTTCTCTCGCGTATCCCAAGTATCGTATCCAGTGTCTATTCTATTCATGTTATGTTCAAGGACTACTACACCTACTGTATCTCCAGCCGTGTCCTTGTCTCTCTCTCTCTTCCTAATATACCCTAGACATGATCTTCTGTCCCAGACGGACTTCGATCCGATTTTGGTGAGAACAAAAAAAAAAAACAGTCTTCCCCATCCATTCCATGAATCGTTTGTAGTATGAAATTCAACAACTGAATGGAGGAAAGAATGAAACTGCCTTTTGTCCTGGAAAAGGAACATATAGGACTCCCACACGATCGAAGCTCTTAATGGTTCACTTGAGTGTCTCTCAACGTCAAGGTCTTTCTCATTTTTTCCAGGATCATTTTCCTTTCGTCTAGACGTAGAAGACCCTCCTGACTGAATGACTTTTATAACGGATTTTGACTTTACTATTACTATACTACTACCCAAGACGTATCTTGTTCTAAAGACGGATTTAGAAGGGCAAGAGTCAAGATGACAAAAAATCAAAATAATTTCTCTAATCAACCTATTTTAAAAACAACAATAATTAAATGAGTATAGTTACATCTAATGCCCCATAAGTTTCTTAGAATGAAATTTTTTTTACAAAAAACGTACATATGAAACAAAGTTAAAGTTGTGACAAGATGAAACATTTTTTTGGTTGTCGCATATGATGATGATGAGGATTTTCTCCTCTGTTTACAATTTGCAATCATGGGTTTTTGGCTGAATGTGTGACTCAAGGGATGCCATATGGTAGGGAAAGGATGAAGGGTGCATTTTCCCCTTTCAAATGGTATGGTAGGGTACCCCTCTCCACGTGTCAAAATAACTGAGGAGGGGTTGGTAGCCTAGACTAGTTCAACCCTAAAATTACTTCCTTTCTCCCCTTCCATTTTTAGATTTACAGCCGTTAGGGTGAATTTAGACAAGAGGGGAAAAATAAAAGCTACTCAAATATTGGTGTTTTGGCCCTGATCGGATCGGGTCACAAGTCCCGAGAAAGCACACAAAAAGAAACATTTTATTTTTGGACCTGGACCTTAAGTTTAAAAATTCAAAGAACAGTTTTATTCGGTTCTTTATAATTTAAGCAAGAATGAAATAACTTGAAGGAACTATGATCCTTCAATTAGTCATTTAGCCAGATTATACCTTAAACTTAAACGTGCATTCTGGATAGAGTGAAAATAGATCCGGAGATTCCAGACTTTTTTGACCTTATAACTTTGCTTTTGATACTCGAGGCACGAGTCTGCCTCATCAAGGAAGGAAAGACCCATGAACCCCATTGAAATGGGCCCAGACCAGGGTATACATAATAAATATTAGGACAGACCTAGTATGTACAAAATAGTAGATCCCTAGCTACAGTAGTAATAGTAAATTGTAGAATAGTAGAGTGAATGGAGTAAAAATATCGTAGGAGTCTGGAAAAGGAGCCATGCATCCAGTTGTTCATGGAGTAGAGATACCCTCATGGTACAAATTCCCGCCGAACCCCTTTCAGATCGATATTTTTCTCCAGTCTACGCAGTCTAAACTGGAAAACGGCACCTTCGGGAACCCTTTTCTTCCTGAAATCTTTTTCAAACTTTGTATATTCTACTGTACGCTTTACTGTATAAAGAAAGCCGAAACCGAACTCCGGGTTTTAGCAATGATGCACAATTTTAAAACTCGTTTGATTAAAGCAAAGGTCAGAGGGCTATTGGTTTTGATTTGAGAACTACAACTTGACCCTTCAAATGGTCTTCCAAAATCAAAGTACATATTTAAAAAATCATTTGTAATTGTAAGTATAAGACGCAAATAGTGAGGC
>JAQIYE010000489.1:0-12309 GCA_034699765.1 Xenyllodes armatus
ACCACTTCCTCCTTACTAATTCTTCCTTCTCATACCTTACAGCATCAAGCTTCTGTATTATTTGTAGTGTAAACCTACGGAAACTCAACCACCTGTCATATTGACCTTGGTTTTTTTCATACTTTTGTATTTTGTGAGTAATTTTTGCATACTTGGAGTTTATTGAACCAAGCTTGTATTTTCTGCACCTTTCGGTACGCGATACACTTAAATTTAGGTTGGAGTTGAAGGAAATTTAGGACTTCTTGTAGTATTACGATATAAGGATCTGTTCGTATAAAGTTAAAAAACTATTCCCCAATCTGGTTCACTGACACTTGAGTCCTATAGAGGTATCACCAATTTCACCTTGTGCACTTTGACAGAACGTGAGTGAGTTTTCATTTCTCCTCCATTTATTACTAACTATGCGGGGTTGAACTTAATTGTCGTATCGTCATTTTGCTCAAGCTATTGGCTTTTGGTTCAAAGTTAGTTCTGGTTAAAAAATAGAGCCTTTTAGTAGTTAGCTAATAATTTTATTTTTAGTTTAGGAGCAGGTGGGTAGAAATCTAAGGCCTTGACACATTTGTAGATCGTAGTAAATATTATTAAGAAGCATATGCATAGATTTTAAAGACGAAATTTAAACTTCAACTAATCTGTTCTAACCATTTTTTGAATTCCTAATATGCTGCTGTACTGACAACTCACAAACTGGGCATGTTACTTAATAGAATATTATAATTAGAGGTTAACCCATATATTAGGCGAGACTGAGCTTATTTGGGTTTGTTTGGACATGTAGGTGAGTACGCTGGAACTCAAGGTCTGGGACTTCTAAGACTTCATTCAACTTTTCGACATGACCTAAAGATATACGCTTCAGACGAGGGTCGAGTGCAAATGACCGCTGCGGCTTTTGCCAAAGGCCTCCTTGCTTTGGAAGGAGAGTTAACTCCTATTCTTGTTCAGATGGTCAAATCAGCCCATACGAACGGTCTTCTGGATAATGATTGTGAATCCAGCAAATTCCAGCGCCAGTATGTTTACTTATTATTTCACGACAGTATCTTCGAATTTTTTTAAACATATACAGTCAAAGCTAAGTAATATTCATTATTTTTTAAAAAACAGGGTGAAACAGAAGCTTCATGAGTTAATGCAGCAAGACAAAGACTTGGATGAAGAAGCCATGCTAAAAATCAATCCCACCAATTCAATTAGTATCAATGTGGCACTTCGGTTCATTAAAAATCCGTACAAGTGTTGTATGAAAGTCCTGGAGTTGATGCGAAAGCTTATTGAAGTTGTTCAGACAAAACGGGATGACGGGAGAGCTAAAGACTCGACTTTGTATCATGGTGAATCCTGGGATCTCATGGTTCGACGATGGTTGAAGCTTGAGAAAGATTTCAAGACCAAAGGCAACTTTGACATATCCAAAGTCCCTGACATTTACGACTGCATCAAGTATGACATTCAACATAATGTACATTCCCTTGGGTTTGATCAAGCTGAAGAATTGTACTTATATGCCAGAAATCTGGCGGATGTTGTCGTTCCACAGGTAATTTATCAATGGAATTAGTTCGCCACATTTTTTTTAGTGATCTTCAGGTTCAGGGCAAGGATAATTCTCATAATGCTTACAGAATTATTCTAAATACATAATTTTCAATTGTACTTTCCAGGAGTATGGGATGACAAAGTTGGATAAGCTGGCTATTGGCCAAGGAATCTGTTCACCTTTACTTCGAAAAATTCGGAATGATCTTCAAAGGAATTTATCTGAGACTGAGGCTGAGGCAGGGGAAGAGTCCGTCAATCGATTAAATCCTAGTTATTCTCATGGTGTTTCCAGTCCAGGCCGCCATGTTCGGACACGACTCTACTTTACAAGTGAAAGTCACATTCATTCGTTACTTACCATGATCCGTTATGGTGGACTTGCAAATGTAAGTAATCCATTAAGTCCATTAACGAAGTTGAAGGTGATTGCAATAAATTAGATGAAGCCATCAATGATGCAAAGAATTCATTCCATGTCGACTAATGTTTAGATTGACCCGGATGTGCCAGAGTCTTCCGACCTGGATGAGCAATGGAGCCGTGCCATGGAATATGTTAGTGCTGTTTCAGAATTGAATTATTTAACACAGATTGTCATTATGCTATACGAAGACCCTACAAAGGATGTTACAGCAGAGGGACGGTGAGTTGATTTGGAATTGGAAAGTACTCAGGGGTCTAATGTTAAGATATACAATGATTACATATCCACTTTGGAAAAGTTCATCGACCAAAGAAAGCTCATTTCTTTTTTTAGATTCCACGTGGAGTTGCATTTCAGTCCAGGTGTAAATTGCTGTGTTCAAAAGGATCTCCCCCAAGGTCCCGGCTTCCGACCGAACAGTCGAAGTGATTCCATCAAAGCTCTTGTGAGTCTTTACTTTTCGTAAACCCAGTTATTGCAGTTATTATACAATTTAATATTTTATTTTATAGAACAATTTTGGATCAGACCATGATAAAATGTCTCCAGTAAACCTTAGTGATGGCGCCATAAATGTAATGGAGGATGCCAATACAAAAGGTAGTGAGATCCCAGTGGAACCTTCCAATGAGCCAGGGGTCTCACGCCCGATTCCAATCAAGTGAGTTATTTTATTGAGAAACTGTAAAAATAATTGAACGTTGTATAGTTCTTTGGTTACAAGTTACAAGTCCTTCCAACAAATCTTGATGTTTCAGATATTCGAACAGTCGCAGTCACAAGCTCAACGACAGTACTTTCGTGGAGGAAAACAAAGGTCAGTCCGAGTACGCTCTTAGCCAGGCTCAGATCTTGTCGACACTTACCCAAATAAACTGCGTTGTTTCCTTTTCAAATTGCTTCGATTTTTGTTCATCTAAGGGGTCGTACTTTTGCGACAATACTCCGTAAACCTGATTGATATATCCAGTCCCTGTCCTGACCGTCCTTATTTGTCGGCAATCCTCTTGCTTGGCTGCTTTTAAGTTATTTTGCATTGTGATGTTTATTTTATGTTGATTCTTTTGTTGTGTTGTGTCACTTATAAATTGGATCATGATGTTGGTGCCTGATGACTAACGGAACAGAATTCGAAATTGGCCCTGATGGTGACCCAGTGAATTTATCATCCTCACATGATTGTATTCTGGGGGGGACTGAGTTTGCTGGGGATGGAATCAGGGGTAATGGGGAGCCTTCGCGCCTCTCAAGAAGTTGTGGTTACGGTGACGCTGATGATGTTGATGATAATAATGATGATGATGATGAACATAAGACTCGACGAAGAGGGGCTGCGAGCCTAAGTTCTGATTATTTTGTAAATAATTGTCACGCTCGCTATAAGTCTCATTTGCCTTATTCCCATTACTCTGAACCAAGTTACTTTCTGAGGTCAACCAGTTGTAGATACTTTGGATGTACTGGCCCTGAGCATCATATGAGCAATTTAGTTAGAGGAAAATCCTTGGAAAACTATTTCACAGGGAACACTGAGGAGGTGTCCAAGCAGAAGCCAGATTTTATGAAATATAATTCTCAAGGTGGACCAACGAGTCTTTTTTCCACTGCTGTAATAACTGGCTGTTCATCCAATGAGGGGGATACCAAGTCGCCCTTCGATGTCCCACGTATCTCCAGTAAGAGTCACGATTAAATAATTTCAAAATTTCTATACATTCCCTAAAATAATTTAGAGATAGCTAGATTCATAGTGGTGGAGGCAGGATAGATTATTCGAAAAATTGAAATAGTTGTCACATCCGAAGAGGTTTTGATGGGTTTGAGCTAATTGTAAAAACAAAATTGTTGTGATGATATG
The DNA here is from genome assembly GCA_034699765.1 of Xenyllodes armatus. Taxonomy (NCBI): domain Eukaryota; kingdom Metazoa; phylum Arthropoda; class Collembola; order Poduromorpha; family Odontellidae; genus Xenyllodes; species Xenyllodes armatus. The sequence goes on from JAQIYE010000489.1 coordinate 3,834, forward strand.
GTGTTTTGATTCTCATTTACAAACTAAAAGTATTAACGAACTTAAATATTTCTTTTGTTGTTGTGTAGTTTTTTTGAACATATATTTATTTTTGACCTAATTCTTATTTTATAAATGAGAGACCTATTTTTGTGAATTTAAGATAACCTCACCGTTCATAATTAACGATAGAATAAACAAAGATGATTTTCTTAGTTCTGACCCTCTGCTGAAATCAAAGAGAAAAGAGAGAAAAATAATTTGTCATCTTGACAGTGTTCTCAAATTACAATTATCCATATCTGTTGATCCATAGCTTTGGACACGTCCGGAAGTTTCCCAACAATCCGTTCACTTGAAACCCTTCATAATGGACTCTCTCTTCAACGCTTAGACAATTTCCTGGAGAGGATTTTGACCGTGAACTACAGGCCAAATATGTCATTGACCCCACACTCCTCTGCAAATATCTTGGCCCTAGCTACAGGTGTTCATTTATACCATTAATCCCACCTTACTAATCCTAATAACTCATTTTTATAGCTCAGTTACATAAACCGTATCCCTTATTTCCCATACTTCATATTTTGACATCCATTTTGTATTCTTGTGGCAGGTTTGCAACCAACCGTCCCAACTTCTTTGGATTTGTCTGCCCTTCCGACAAATCAAAGTAAGACATCTTACATATATACTTCATATGACTTGTATGCCTCTTCTGGTTGATTTGGTTTGATTGGGAAACATTTTGCCATTAATTGGGTTAACACCCTGGCTTTGTGCTAGCATAATGAGTGGGATAGGTTAAATATTTTAATGGTCATTATCATACAAACGCTACTGTATAGATCCGGGCTCAAGTGGTTACGTGTCCAGTGGTCCATCTTCCCCAATTGCCTCACTTCACTCAAATTTCCCAATTATCATTCATATTTCGGGGTCACGTTTTCGAATGGAGGGTTCAAATGCTTTGCTTGGGGAATCTCTATCACCTGAGGTCAGTCAAGAGGATCTTGGTAGTGGAACTTCAGATGGACCATCAGAGTCTAAACCTGAACTTGGACCTGGACCTGGATCAATGGATTCTTCATCTCAAGAGGATCCTCCAAAGGAAACCTGAAGATCTAAAATTATTCCATCCAAATACTTCAGCTGGAAACCAAACTGCTTTAAGCTACACTTACAATTTTTTTTAAAAGTCAATGTTTTTAAAGATTTTTTACGATTGTCGCCCATTTTAACCGGATATGGGAACATTCACTTTTATAATTAGCTTACAAAATCCTCTCTAACCTAACCTACTCCCATTAATAAATGTCGATAATTTTTAATGACCAACTAACCTCATGGAGCCGAATAACTTCTAATTCATCCTGGTACCTAGCCTAAGTCGCTTGTAGTAGTTTTTTTTTAAATAGGGCATTAATGTAATGCAATTTAACGTTAGTCAGCATTTCTATTTTTTAAATTTATGGGGGTTGAAGCTTATAAGCTTTGCAATGACCATTTAAAAGTCTAATTACTGGTAAAACATGAAATTATGAATTTTTAGATTTGGAAATCTGAGCGGATTTGATGTTATTATGGATTTTTTGGAAACGAAAGTGTATAAATTGTGGACTGGAACAGGCTTTAACTAAGTAGAGAAAGTTTTTATGATATTTAAATTTTATAATTTAAAATATGATGTGTAATTTTGCCAATTGTGCCATCATAATAAAGAAGCAGCATGAATTAAAAGATTGCTATAATAATGGTACGAAAATATTCATTCCATGGATTTTCTTAAAATAACCTTCTGAAAGGTGTAATATGAAAAACAATCCAGTCCTAAAACTACTATTTTATTCTGGATTAGTAATGTCAAGTATTTATTCTCGATAATAAACAATGGAACCGTCACGTACCAAAAACATATTTTAAATAAATATTACTTCGTTAATAATTAAATATTCGATCGACTGAGTTATTCGTTAGGGAGGAGCATCAAGGTTCCATTAAACTATAAATTAGTTTTCGTCTTCTGTTTCATTCATAAACTAAATTTGTTAAATATTAAAAAGCCTTTGGTTTTACATAGCCCCTTTTCCCCACCCGTTCCGTTTACAGCCTTATTATCATAATACCTTTAAGGTTCACTTTACCACATTTGATTTAGTTGGTTAGAGATCACAGATAATACTTGTGAATAAAAATGCACTTTTGATTAAGTAGGACTGCACCACTGCTCAGTTGTACAAGACTCCTATGAGGAGGTGGGCAAGGGGGTTGTGGACTCATCATCCTCTTGGGTTTTAGGAATCAAGATTTGTAATTCACTTCCTCCAGGATTTATAGGATAATTATTCTTACCACTCCCTCTGACCTTCCGTCTTCCAAGCAATGATTCTGATACTTTTGATGCATTAGATCCAACAGAGCTACTCGATTGTCCAGGAACCATTGTTGGACGATCCTTCCGTTTTGACGACTCACCCCCATCCTTTGGAACAAATTCAACCTTGACGGAGAAGGGTGGTTTGTAAACAACTTGGACTTTTTTACTTGGTCCTGCTTCGTCTGAAGTACTTGTAGTTTGAAGATTCTTTGGCTTCACTTTCGGAACTGGTCCACTTGGTCGACGAGGACGAGGTCCTTTCCTACGCCCTGGGACTTGGGCCTTCCTATGTTTCCTATATCAGAGGTTGAAAGTTCATTTTTCGTTTATAAAAGAAACAGAGCTAGACTAATAATTAAAAATAAAATTCTCTTAAGACATTATTATGGTTTAATATTCTATTTCAAATGAAACTCCAGCTTCCCATCACAATCACCTTAACTTGCTACAAGCAGTTATGTACACCTGAATAAGCACCTGATTGGTAGGAAATTAATATAATATGAATACCTTCATTTTAGACATAAATTAGTCTTCCTCGATTATATTATTCTATTGTTGGCCCGACCCCACTTAAGAAGACTCAGAAATAAAGCTCAACAGTTAAACTAATATAGCATTCTTTGTAAACTAAACTTTTTCACCAGGATAATTACAAAGACCCAACCAACACCATTTGTGCTCAGAATTTAAAAGTCAAACACATTCAAACCTTCTTGCATCCTTGGCATGTGGGACTATTACAGTTTTGGCTTCATGTTCATGTTTCATGAGGTTACCACTACTTGAGGGTGAGGGTTCAGGCATTGCTGGGAGACTAGGACCCGATAACTCAGACTTCACAATTGCCTGTCTAGCCTGTTCATGTATTTTTTTTGCCAATATAAGCTCCTCCACAGGATCAAGATCCGCATCCTTCTTTTTCCTTTTCCAAGGTTTCCCGGAGTGAGGGGTTTCTTTGACAGGTGCTGCAATGTCAGGTCGTTTGATTTCTCTGCCCCTTGCCTGGGGGGACTCTACTGTAGCTGTAGCTTCTGGACGTCTTTCTTTAGGGATCCTGGCCCGATGCCTATTCCTCCGCTCTCTGACTTTCTTTTTAAAGGGGATTTTCCTCCGAACTGCAACAGGATGTACTGTGTGTCCATTTTGATCCTCAACGTATGACCTTTGGACTTGAATGGCCTCAATATTGCTATGAAAAACAGTCAACTTTCGAAGACGTTTCTTTGCTTTGATCCCGCAGAACTTAGCAAGAGTAACCTATTGTGTTTAATCAAACGATTGCTTCATTTTAGGAGTATCAAAAATAAAGCCAAATCATGAATAATACATTTATCTAATCTCGCTTACCATTAAAGTTACCAACATTGCAAGTGATGTAAGGATAATGTACCAGTGTTGATCCGCCCATTCTAATACGGTCGCTAAGCCAGCATCTGCAGCAAGTAATTTTCTTAATGTGGCTAAAGGACCAGATGGATCCACCTTAAAATAATCATGATAAAAACACAACGTTACATTTTTGACAAACCTAAATTTGACATAATTGAACTTTTTTATCTAAGTTCAAATTTCTATCAACTAACCTCCTGGCACGAGTAGTGTGAATCACAGTATCCAGTGTAGTTATTACAAGGGGTCCCAGGTTTAGCCAACATATCAGGCACATCATAAGGCGGTTCATTCCATTCATACGAGGACAAACAAGATTGATTTTCTCCCACAGCTTTGCAACAGACTTCACAGAGCTTATTTGCCCTTTCCCAAGGGAACTGGCTACATTGACAGGACTCCAATCCATAAGCCAAGCAAATCGAACCGGTACATTCCTGTGGTGAGATCAAATACTTTGTCTTAAAGAAATCAGGAAGCTATTTTCCAAACCGAAATATTGTCATTAATGGATCTAATTACAGCATAATATTTTTTTTACTTTCGTTCTTACCCCCATGAAACAAACGGAGCCCTTTTCACACACAGTCTTATTAGGTTTCAAAACGGACGGTGGGCATACAGCTTGCATACCATCACAGTAAGCCACATTTCGACAGCCATTATCATCTCTGCACTTGTCTCCATATTTTAGAGTACAATTTCCAGTACAACACGGTCCTATGGATGGACTGCACGCTTTTCCTGCACGAAGATGACAAGGCTTTTCATAATTCTTTCGAGGTCGAAGACGCATAGGAAAACAACAAGGCTCTCTACAGTCTTCCTCCCAGCCACAATCACACTCTTCTCCTTCTTCAACCACGCCATTCCCACAAATAGACTTTTGAGGTGCTGTAAACAGAAATACAAGGACTGTTATACATGAAACATTAAAAAATGAAGTTTCTTGAACGCAATTTAAAATATCTCTGCCAACCTGAAAAACAACCATGGATAACTGCACGAGCTTTAACACTGAGTACTGGATGGATACTTTTTAGACTACATTGGGAGAACTTGTTGTTATTTGGCTTGTCTCCAGCTGTGGCTCGAGCAAACATAATGTAATTCCCATCATCCCCACCTGGCGTGCACATCTTATCATTTTCTGGATCATGAGGAGATCCAAAGTTGTGTCCAATCTCATGAGCTAAGGTAACATGAGATACAGCTGGTGGGACGACTTTTCCATAGTTAAGTAATGTTATGACTCCGGTGTTCAAACTTTTGATTCCACCTCTAAAATGACCTTTCTTCTCACAGACACCTCCTGCGTTATTCAGATCTCCCGTCCATGCAAGTCCAAGTGTCCCTCCCTCAAAGTCTCTAAATGTGAACATGTATGCCAGGCAAAATGTATCGTAATCCCCTTCGGAAAAAACCTCCAGAAATCGAATGACTTCAAAGTGTCCATCGAATGGGTAGGCTGAGTCAGCATCATAAGTATTGTTTCGAGTGTGGACTTTAACCCTTTTTATCATAAATTGAATCCCATCAGGTTGACCATCTTGATCAAAGTCCGTATTTCGATAAATTTCATTAACTCTTTGAATATGACTTGTCATTACATTAATTGCTGCCTCCTCTGTCTTAAATCTTGCATAGAATAGATGGTCAGCCTGAAGATAGAGCATACACGTGTTCTTTTTAGCATCCAGAGCCCAACGCTTTCTCCTCGAGCTTGGAGTTGAATTTGGTTGCTTTCTTTGAGAGCTCTCATTGTTCCTCTTTAAGTGCAATCGGTGAGACATACAGCTTGAGCTTGAGGGTGATCCCGAAATCAAATTCCAATCGACATCATTGGTGTTATATATGATCCCTGAGGCTTCGGTATCATCAGGAGACCTGGAAAATAAAGATTTTGTATGAATAAAAATAAAAACGTCAAAATCAAAGGTTGTTATATATCCATCCAATTAAACATTAAACAGTTGAAAATTTACCCTTCTGGAGTTTCAACATAATATTCCTCCCCTTTTTCAGTTGAAATAAATCCATCAAAAAGTCCATTTGATGAGATTACACCTTGTACTCGTGAGTTTGGTTCACCTGAAATAAAAAGTTTTAGTTTCATCTCGGTGTAAATATCTTAAACAGTCAATCACAATATTGCAGAAAAAACACTTAAGTATTAGCAGATATCATTTGTTCTTACGATGGATGTACCCATCTAAGGCTTGATTTGTGTCGAAATGTATTGGCCCATCTGAATTTTCAATAATCACTTGCGGATGAAAGATTTGTTCCTCTGGTCTTAGGCGTAGGTCAAAATTTCTATAATACATTTTAATTTAATGGAGATTAAGAAAATCCCAATGTGTAAAAAAACCTCTCGGAACGAAAGCAGATTTCTACAATCTAAATAGATTGATCACTTTCGGACAGCATTCGTAGGATGGCCTGCTGGCCCGAGGTTTACATTGGGAGATTACGTTTAAAATTAAAATTTTACCTGTTTTTTGCCATGATATGTACACGCATTTCCGCACCGCTGACATCTCGTTTAATCCTTTTATGGTTGTCCAAGAAATCCAAAGGACTGTAGTACACTGGCTCGTATCTTTTGACAAAGCCATACCTCAAGTCAACTGAAATCAAACATAAACACATTTTTGTAATCATATGTTTAGTTTGTAAGAAAATAAATGCGGTTACAAAGGTATCCTTTTACCTCCAGAAGACTCCAAACATGTACTATAGAGGCTGAGAATTAAAATTAATTTCCACAAAGAGCCATAATAAAACATGGATGAAAGAGTCCGATTTTCATGGACCACCACTGTGGATGGCATTCCACCAGGACTTCCGGAATCCCGGAAATATTGCTTAACGTGGTCAACAATCTTATTTGGTCAAAAAACCATGACTACGATTTGTAGTAACAGTTTGCAATTTGAGAAATAGCCTAATTTGTAAGACAAATCTGGGATTGACTCCAACATGAACAAAATTTTCAAATGAGGTATTTCAGGTTTCGCCTGTAATTTTAGAATGAACTGAGCATTAGTTTCCAAAAAATGTATTTTTGTAATCACAAATGCCAGTATTTCCAAGTCCAAGTAATAGAAACCAACCTTAATTAATCCACAGAGGATCCTTCTTAATCAGTCTCTACAACAAGTACCATCATGACCTCCTGTCCTCTCCCATCCAATCACAGCTCCTTCCTCTGACTCCATCCAGTCTTCTATAAAATAAAAGAATTAAAACATTTCCTTTAGAACAATGGAATCACCCCTCAATTAAATGGCAATTAAAATACCTTTTACCCACAAACCCTTCTTCAACCCCCACTCCTCATCCAAATATCTCTAACCCTCAAACAAACTATCAACAGCTCAATTTTCTTTAATTGTTCAAAAGAGAAACAAAGTGATAATTTAATTGTGAGTTAAAGAAGTTAAGAGGGACTTAATTATTTGACTTCCTACATGTATAGTACATGGAGTCCAATGAATGAATGATGTGGGGTTTCCTCCACTTTGAAATTCCCAATTGTGTGAGTGGATGGGGTCCTCGTGGTGGATGTGGGCCATGTTGGGATTGGGCATGGAATGAATGGAAATGGTCTCCTCCATGTCCACCAACCACCACACTCAGGATGATGGATGATGGTTGACATTTTCATGGGATTCTCTTTGTTCCTTCGAGACAAATGCGTCCTTCCTACCTAATCATACTAGATAGAGGAGAGAGGCCATTTGTAAACCATGGTTTTTATGTTTTGCAGGGTTGACATTTTACATCTAAATCCCTTATGTCGAATACAATGTCAATGGTTAAAGTAACTAATGATACTTCAAAATACTATGGGTGGACGATATCGAAGTAGCTAAAGTCCTCCAAAACTCCATGCAAAATTTTAAATAATTTTGATTTAAAGGAAAGTAAGAATAAATGAACACAAAAACGTAAAATAAGACTTTAAACACACGACTGATTGAGTTTGTGTAGCAAGGTACGAAAAAAATCTTTATTTTTAATTCATTCATTTCATTTTCAAGGTTTTTCTTTAGATATTTCAATTTCAATTTTTAATTTTTTGATTTTCTTCTAAATATAGAGATTTTTTATGATCTTGTAATAATTATTCATAAAATCACATGTTAGTTAGTGCATGCATATTTCAAAATATTTTCTAAAAATAACATGAAGACAAAAAAATCTAATTTCAGCTTCACTCATTGCTGATGTGTAGACTTAGCTTCTTGAGTTCATTTAATATTATAGGCTAAACTTTAAAATTAGCCTAATTTTTTGGCTTAAGTTACTAATGATAGGTATTTCGATACCTTATATTAAAGTGAGTACTTTATACATCATTTATAAATTAAAAGCTTAAAACACTGAAGAGTTGAAAATATGAAATAAAAATTGGCATATCTGTCTTCCCTTTCGCGCGTACTAACGTAACAAGTTTCTCAAGGTTAAAACAATATATATATATACTCTATATATTATTGTAAACTACGTATTCAGTGATTCATCCGACTTTGTACAGCCCTCTTACCTTTTTAACCTAAATGTGAGCCCAGAGGTTAGAGGATTTTTTAAATCATTTACAAAAATTTAAGACACTTCCTAATTTAAAAGTACCTATATGGGCTCTTAAAATGCTAAAAAAATTAAGCCTACATTTTAACTATAATTAGTTATGACTTTAGTTCAACTACCTAGGTCTATTTC
>JAQIYE010000490.1:0-12277 GCA_034699765.1 Xenyllodes armatus
AGTTATTCATCATCCTTTGACCTTGACCCTGGATAAAAATCAACATTTAAAATCTTGTTAGGTCAAGGGTCAAATTAATCAATTTAATCTCAAAATTAACCATCACTTACCTTCCTTATCCTTTCTTGACACACCCCACAACAGAACTGGTAGAGATTCCTCTCAATGGTCAAGGGCAAGGTCAGCTCCGATTCTGCTGAGGCAGGACGTTTGAGTGAAGAGGTCAAGTCAGGTCAGAGGTCACCAACAGCAAGAGAGAGAGGTCAACTCCAATCCTCAAAACTCAACCACACAGTCTCACCCCGGATCAATGGAACAAAGGAACTCAAAGATTCCCACAAAATACGAGAGTCTTTGTCTATTTCGTCACACTGAAGTTTCAATGCCGGAAAAAATGCTTTGGTCGAGCTCGAATCGAGTGAGCTACCTTGAACTCGAGCTAAAACTGGTTTGGATTTAAAATTCGATCCATGATGAAAATTAAAATATAAATTCGATCCGGACCGGGAATCGAATTTAGAATCTAGAACAATAGTATTTCCGATAGTAGTTGTCAGGTCATCTTCATTATCTCAATTCTACAGTTTTTCAATCAAACTAAAGATAATCAATATGATCCTGATCTGATCTTAATTCATCTTGTTAAGTTCATTCCGTCAAAATATTCACATTTCTTTGATTTTTAAGGAAATTTGTATTTTATTTTACATTTTGATATTAGTTTGCTCCAATTTTGTTTCCCATTTCATCAAGGCAAGCAAAGTCGTCCATTTATCCTAAGACTACAAAATAATCCAACTTGTCAAAATCCCAAGGTTTTTCTTCCAAAGCCTCAAAAAGTCGTGAACGAATGAACGAACGAATCTCACCAAATCTTGGTCACAACAAAATAATAAGGCCAGAACAAAACATTTCCTTTCATTTTAACTGGCTTATCTGGTATCCTATTACTGATGCATACGATCCAATATCCTTGACTCGAGCTACTTGCAAGTCCGAGTTTTTGAGCTCATCTCATTGGAGTCACCTCGAGTAAGTTTAACATCAAAGTGATTCAGGGTCCAATTTGTCAGAATTTCCGTGAGAGTCGCTTATATTTTGGGTCGGATTTCTGAATATCGACCAATATGGGGATGGAAGATGGATGGAACCTCCCATGCCATTACACAGGGATGGAACTTTCTGTCTTTCGTGAAGCTTGTATAGTGTATCAACTACCCAAACAGTTTATTCGAGCACGATAAGTAAAAAATAAAAATTGTCACAGAAAAACATAACCTGCTACTTAAGCGAAATATAGGAATAATGAGATTTAGAAAGGATTACAAACGCTTAAAGTGACCAAATCACTTTGGCAAATTAAGATCAAAAAAATCGTGTTATCACCAATTACAAACCAATAATCCCATATCCTAATTAAAACCCGACTCAAAAATCTTTGGAACATGAACCCATAGTCCGCAGAAATTCGATCGTTAATAATAAGTCGAATCTTCTAGCAACCTTTTGTATGCTATGTTTGTTTTGTGAGTCTCATTGTTCTTAGGTCATCTCAACACTTTAGTACATTTCCGTTACACAACGATTCAGCTCAACGCCTATTCCTATTTCTCTCTCCCGCATCTTCCATTTCACGAGTTAATTTTTTTTATCCTCAAAAATCCTGTCCCAACGAGTGAGTGTAGGCCGTTTCTGACTGATATGAGAAATGTACTTTTAGGAGACTCCTGAATTGAATGCTCTTTCATTTCATCCCAAAGCAAAAGGAAAGGTGGTTTTTGGTTAGATATTTTTTTTTGGTAGTAAAAGTTTAGAGTTTTGTTGGGCCATTTTTCTTGGTCCCCTCTTGTGTCCCTCACTTCTTTTGTTGTTTGAGTGGTGGGTAGGTCCCTTTTTCATTCAGGTCAAGGAACAAGAGGAAAAAGGCTCAATCGGATCATTTAAAAGTTTAAGCATGGGAAGAAAGGATCCCGGATTTTGGATTTTTGACAACCGATAAATATTTTGTATTTGTATAGTTTAGAATTAGAGTCAAACTAAAGGCTAAATACATGAGATGAATGAATAGGATGGGAGCATCCTCACAACAATAATAATTATGATATGATGACTATGATGAGGACTCTCTCTCCAAATTAATTGCAAGCTAATTGGTCATGTTACAATAATGACTCCTAATCCTAATCCCTATGAATCTGAAAATGTCCTTCAGTACACATGTCAAAAAACCCCACATATGCATTTATGTCAGACGTCTAACATTTATCATGAATAGAAATGTTAAGAAGAAGGAATCGGAAAGAGGTCAAATGTCAAGAATATTCGCAGGATATGATGACAGATGACAGATCGCATAAATGATCATTAATGGGATTTAGACTCTGTTAAATCTAATCCAAAAGTTTAATTTGACTTTCTATTTTTTTGTGGATCTTTGTAGGAATAGGAGAGTAGGGATGATGTAGAGTTTCTAATTTTATATGAGGTAGTTTGCAAATTTTTAAAAACATAACTTTTTCTGACTACCAGTTGTTTGGGTTTTTAGGATGCTCGTGCCAAAAGGCAAGTTATTGACAAAAAGAAAACAATAATATTGAAAACGCATATGGTTCATTCCTACATTTTCAGTAGTTGCGTCTTATTTTGATGGCAGGGCAGGAGTACGTTATGTGTAAAAACTTGCCACCTTTGGTGGCAAGTCGACATTGGAATTAAACTGTCTTCAGTTGGCCTTGGAAAAGGGCAAACTGTCTTTTATTTGACCCTGCACAACTGTAAACTGTAATTTATTGACAACTGTTAAATGACTACAAAATCATCCAACTGCTTCAGAAGCAAACTAAATTTTCTTGGAACTGCAATAATTTGTGTAAATGTCACTATATACGCCAGACTGCTTCCCAACTAAACTAAATTATTTTCTAACTGGAAGCACTGAACTAAAAGCTCACAAACAAGCCTATGTTTTCCAACTAAACTAAATTTTTTAAACTTTCAGGCGCAGTGGTTTGATTGTTTAAATATGATATTAGTCGCTTCACAAATGAAATCCGTTATTTGACTTGCTTCCACATGAAGCAAATTGCGCTGTCCAAACAATGGCAAATGGCCCTATTTTTACATTGAAGCGGACACAGACAGAAGGACGGACGGACAGACAGACAAACCCTTCCCATAAGACCATCTGTCGATCGGTCTAAAAAGGAAAACAAGCTAAACGGCTCCAGGATTTGACCTAATATAATTCGAGACCTCTAAGCAGATAATCGGTTCCAAACTTTATTACAGAAATTAGGTGCTCGACAATAATTTATATATAATTGTGTATATGAAATAATTACGTTTACAATTATACTATATATATTGACGCAGCGTTGCTTTGTGATGAATTTAGAATTTAGAAACGATTACTTTCATTCAAAAAATATACTCCATAGATGAACGAGAAATTTCGGTTCGAAGTGTTTGTCACTTGAACTTATTTAAATGTTTTAAAAAAAATTAATCCCTGTACATCTCATTGACATCGCAAATGTCCTTATACTTGACCTCTCAAGTGGATAAGAGTATTCAACGGCCTCAGTTATCTTAACATAAATTATTTTCATACATTAGATTTATAATTAGAAATTGTGCCACATGCCACATTATCTTATTCATATATCAGCCATCCCATAATTTATGCACTTTTAACATTAATATCCTCATTAAAAGTACAAACTAAAAGTATATAATTGTGTTTACGACTTAAATGAGAGAGCATAAAGTGGAGCAGTTTAAGGAGTTGGGCCAACCACTAAATTACTCATAATTACTCCAACGTACAGAATACATTTAATTAGTTCTTATGTGCCAGTATGTAATGAAACACATGTTAAGGAAGAGTTGATGAACATCTAAGCATGATGTTTTTTTCACGCATATCATTTATTTTATCCATGGTAAAATCATGTTCCAACACAATTTATAACCGTCTTAAATTATACACTAACTGTGGGCACAACCAAATCTTGTTTAAGCTTACGTTTGTAATCTTTGAGGATAATGAGCTGAGGTTAAAGTTTTCTTAATTAAATATTAACGTTGGTTTTGGAACTGTGTTGAATTTATAGAAGGTTTGTGTGGAGGTTTGGAAAAATGATACAGATACATTTGCTTCGCATGAAAAGTCTTGATCAATTATATGAAACGATAATGTATGAGTACGATTTCAAAATTAGATTCATGGATCACATTAAATTAATTCTCCTACGTCAATAGCCCTTCACAATTTAAATTTTTAGAATCTACCCTTGTAGATTTACATTGGCTTTCATAATTTCAGAGAGATTTTAACTCAACGTATTCATTCATTTCATCTCTCCTTAATCTGAAAAATGCATTAAATCAGTTCCGGACTTTATAGAACAATCATAATTTTGCGTCATTATCAAATCCCTAAATTAGTTGAGACCCACTTTTGAGAACAAAGTCAAAATCAAAACTGGATCGGGACTGGAACTCATTCTTTATGCATGACACCTCCAAGGCCCCAAGGAATTGTTTAGGGTTAAGGAAGGTGTCTAGGAACCTCTAAAAGCTCATGTTCCAACTACACTACTAAAATAGCCAACCTCATAATAATACTCAATGTTTACAACCCCGAAGAAGATGCATTCTATTTAATATTCTTTCTGTGTGGTATTATGAGACGAAGAGAAAAGAGAACACAAAGTTACAATTCCTCTATTTTTTCCAGTTAGTTCCAGTAGTTCAAAGAAGGAATAGGGGAGAGCCCTTTTCTCCTGGATTCATTTCATGCTGATGATGAAACCATCAGCAGAGGGGTCTTGCGTAGAGGAACCTCGACGATTTAGTCCAAAAAAAAAAGTTTCAAAAGCCATTTTAACACATGAATTATCGATCTACTATGGGATGACGGAGTCAGAAGGGGTAAAAGTGGTGAAAGTCCAATTCCAGGATTTCACCCGATAAGCTAGCTCATCTCGACCTCCTGGAAAATGTAAAAAAGAACCTTATGGAATTCTCTGGATTCAGTCAATGCAATCCAGGGACAAATCCAAGAGGGACTTCCTCATAATAAGCAGGAGGAACTCACTCCTGGAGAATTTGATTCTCCAGGCCAGGATTTTCCCTCTTGACTTGACTTGACTTGACTTGTTCATTCTTCTTTTATTATTATGATTCCCATTCTCTTATTTCTTTTTCATGAAAAGTTGGAAAATTGGAATTGAGGGTTTCGAGAGTTCATGGGATTGAAAGAGGAGGACATGCTCAAAAGGTTACTGGATTTTAATTGAACTGGAGAAGGTCTTCCCATGGAAGGGACTTGAACTGGAGGACTACAAATACATTTATGGAGAGTCACCTGAACTACACTTCTACTAAGGAACCCCTGAAAATCCTTGTCATGCCAAATTGCCAATTGTAATTTTGTCCCTATGATTGTGATGTCGAGTGATCTCGATTCATCTTTGATGATGAGAATCTAGGATTTTCACGTTTCTAAGGACTTATGACCCTGGAATGAAATAGGAAATTACAAGTATTTTTAAGGCCTACTAGAAATGCCTGGAGATTTTGTATTCTTCTAATGAGTTTCTGGAAAGGGCAAAGGGGATGGACAACGGCTTGTTTTTTAAGAGGAAGCATTTTAGTGTCGTGGAAGGAATGATTTAAGTTAGTTTTTATTTTTGAGGCTTCTGGATTAAAGCAGATTTTATTTTTTAAAGTGAAACATGGAAACTTTTGGTTTGGTGCAGAGTAGGAAATCGATTTGAATCAATTTATGAATTGGCATTTGAAGCGTACCGAAAAAGAGACAGAGATTCAATAAACGCTCTAAGCGACTTTAGAAATGGTCTGCTCTGGAGAAAATGCTATGACCTTGATCTTTGGATGAGGTCATGCAAACCACAAACATTCTACAAATTCTTATTCCCATCAAGGTCAAAAACCGTGAATATGTGTCTGGAAAGGAATAAACAATACGAAGAACTCTTCACTCATACATACTCATTTAACCCTTTCAATTTATTCTTCTTAATAATATTATAGAATTATTGTTGTTTGGGCAAACCAACCAAACCAATATCCACCGTACATACATATTCTCAAGTACATTTTTACAATCAATGGGTTTTAAAAATATTTTGTTGATCTCCCTTTGAGCTCATGAAATTTTTGTATTCTCAGTCAAATTGGACTCATGGATGTTCAGAATCCAGTCAAGAGGGGAGAGACAAAATATGTAACCAATAAAATATCAAACATACAAATATAATAGGATTCTTTCTTGTGGATGCATGGACGGGTAAATTGTACACAGTTAGTTAGTTCTTTTGGCGAATCACCAAAAACTTTTCATCATCTTTTTTTTTACAACCACAAACCAACATTTTATATAACAACAGAGGTTAAAAAGTTCCCATCAAACAACAACCTTTGGAGTCTATCCATATAAATATGAGTTGGGTTTGGGATGATTGGGACAAATTCTATTATCCAATTCACCCAAGAAGAGAGTTTAAACCTGTGATGATGATCATGAGATAAACAGGATACAGGTAGATAGATAGATACACATCACATCACAGGTTCAATACCTCCGAATAACAAATGAAGAACAATTAATTGTATTAGCGAAAGGGTGAAAGCCAGAGGGTCATTTGCTTCCTTGAACAACCCCTGGGTCATTGATAAATCCAGCAGTTACTTAAAAATTTAGATATAGGGATCTCTAAGGTTTGGTTACTTTTATAGGCTCATTAAGGCTCCTTTAAAAAATATCAAGGTTGTCCCGAATGTCCATGTTTGCCATCTTACACAAGGTCATTATGTAAAGCTAAAAGACAGACAGAGTGCCCCCATAACAGACCCTTCACATTCCAATCCTTGATGATATTTAACAAAGGACGGAAGGAAATGAAATGAAAATGAAATTAAATGAGAAGGCATATAAAAGGTATCCATAGTTCCTGAGGCAAAAAAAGTCATCCTTTTTAGTCCTCTTTATATTATTATACGAGCTAAATCCAAATCCAAGCACAACAAAACAACAAAAATACAATTTGGAGAAGGGTTTAATAGGTAAAGGATATCTGTAAGATTAGATTTTGTATTTATTTGTAAGGGAAGGGGTAAATGGAAAGATCATGTAAGTGTAAAGGTAGGACAATAAAAGAGACTTCAAGGCTAAATGAGGAGACGCTTAAATTTCCAAAGGACCCTTGGATTGGATTGTTGTTTTTACCAAATACAAATAGGAGTCGTGGAAAAATTTTCCATCAAGGTTCATGGGCTAAATCTCTAAATGAGCTCAATTTTTCCAAAATATTTTCCTGGGTCCAACTTTTAAGGAATCAAATTTAAGATGACTAGACTCTGTAACATTTGCTGTTCTCATCTCAATGGAACTTTCAAATAGATTTTCTCCCTTCCTTTTTGAAATGATCTTTTTGATTGTAATTTGTTTTGACCTTTTTAGGGATAGATTTAATTATTTTAGGATAATTTAATGATCTGAGTCCATATAGAGGAGTAACAAAATTTTGGCACGCTCCCATACTTTCCTTTGATTGGAATGACAGAAGAATGAATGAGGTGTAAATCATTTTTTGAGGGTTGATTGAGTTTACATGATGATGGTGAAGGGATCTTATTGAATCGACTCAAAAAATATTGTTTGTGGGTCTTCTGTGGACCTCTATCTTCATCTAGGAACAAATAAGGGAAACTTAACTCATAATGGGGTCCTTAAGGAGGTCACACATCCAAAATACAAACATTCGAGTACCCACCATACCACTTCCCTATGACCTCTTCTTCCCTTGGACTTTCTTCACTATTATTAACCATTGTAATATTTTTGTTTCATTTCGGAGGGTAGAGGCTCACAGATTTATTTCACAGATCCCTTGAATATCTCTACCCAAGGGCTAACTGCTAACATCAAAATCCAAATAACCCTGGGTTAGGTTCCTGAAGGGTGAGGAAAGGGTCTAAATTTTTCCGTTCGTCCAATTACAATACAAGCTGGATATTTGGAGGGTCATCCTCTCTGAGATTCTGGGAAAGGGTCCCTGTCTATTAGGTCCTTTTACAACTCTCTAAGTTATAGGTATAAGTCAGGATTGGATCCAAATTTGAGCTTTAAGAGGCTGAATTAAGGTCAACTAAATGGCTTCGATTTCTGTTTTGCGAATTTCTAACACTAGACTACAGCTACAAATGAGCCTACTTCGGTTCGGAGGAAGCATTATGATCCATGGGGATAAATAGAGGTACATTATTAACTCAATACTGCATTTTAAATGTATCTCATCCAATTCCTATCCGTTCGGATCCACATTTAACCAGAGCCCAATTAGAGCATACTGCCATTGGTTCGACTTGCTATACGAGAAGGGATCACATATGGCAAGCAAGCTCAAGGGACCCTTTTTAAAATTTCAATTTGGGGAAAAAGAATGGACGAGAAAAAAAAACCTTGGGCCAAATTCCGTCCGTATTTTCCTGGTATTGTTGGACAAGCTTTGCTCCACAATAACAAAACGATGCTTTTCGTATATGACCGTCTTCAGGTCCGTCTACTTATTCTTCAGGCATGAGAAAACCAACCACATTTTGCTTTGCATAGGTTTGGAATGTCTTCATAATTTGTCGAATCTTGTTTTGCACTCCCGTGTCATCCACGCTCACTGACACATTGGAAACTTTTAATTCTACTGTAAAACTTTCTTTCTTATGATTACTTAAAATGCAAATCTAGGTATTGATTCCTTTGTTTTTAAATATTCTTGAAACCAATTTTCGTCCCTGACCTCAATGGACCTTCTGTCCGTCATTGGTTCCATCATCACCGGCACCGGATAGGATTTCATTCCTCCTTCCTAATCATGCTGTATCGTAATCCTAATAGAGACGCCTAACCCTCCTAAGAACAACGATGCTACGGATTAAAAAAAATAAAATCATGTCCAGGTTGGAGTACGTGCGTTTAGAAAGGTTATCAAAATATTTCATTATGTCTTCCTGAACGAACCCTAATTTTTAAAGAAAGGTCTACCACCGCTACCGAAAGGTGAGTGAAAGATGACCTCCTGGTCGGACCAAGGGCCCTGTGACACATTTTGACAAGATATGAAATGGGACGATACTAATACTAGCCGTTATGCATATTGTAGCAGGGTCGCATGGTATAAATCAAGTTACTTTTAGAATGACTCCTTATTAGCCCCCACTCAAGGGCAAATAACAAATTATGGGTAATCACTCAATTCCTCTTTTGTTTAACAACAATGCATACAAACACCGTATATTTAGGGGCCCTTGAGGGTTCTTCAAAGGAAGGCACATTATTGTCGAAACCTAAATATAAATTAAGTATAGACTAATCTATCCAGTCAAGTATTTGAAGAATCGCTATAAAAGGACAAACGTATTAATTTCTAGAAAAATCTGAAGTTTTCGTCTAATCATACGTATACCCAATACCCAACATCAACAAATGTTATTTGTCTTAGGGAAAAGTCGCCTAAAATCCATGATTTTCAAGACATGGGTGGGTTTTAGGAATGTAGTTTTTTTCCAAAATAGATTTTTCCAAAAGGAAGGGCAATGCATGCCAAGTTCCAAATTTAAATATCAGTAAAACACGAGTTTTTTCGGGAAGCATGGACTTTCATGGTTCTTATTTTGAAGATGGTTGGGGTTTAATTAGAAGTGTGCGTGCTTTGGAACTCGAGAGTCATTCATGACAAGTCATAATATGGAACCCACATGGTTAGAAAATAAAAACACAAATCCCTGATTCTTCCCTGCCTATACTTTCCCTCCACATCCGATTTATTTTAAGGGGTTTTTACATATGGAGTCTAACTTATTTTTAGCCGTTCAAAGAGAAACTTATTAGGCGGAGTTAAAAACTATAAGCCCAAAACCAAAGTGAAAATATTGCAACACTCATAAACCTCTAGCTTTACAAGAAAATCATTTTCGTTTGATCCTCGATCCTCAGTATTTAGTATGCTTACCACTTACTTATGCTAAAACTATTTCCTGGACAAAATAGTTTTTAACCGTCGAATAAGATTGGATCAAAACAAATCTGATAATGTGCTCATGACATTTATGGCATTTAACCTATGAACATGGTCAAACCTCAGGACATTGGCTGTTGACACTTTGGCTTATTTATATCCTTGACCTTTTGATCTTGGGTAATTCTCAACGAATTGCATGGTGGACATATCTTCCAATACGAAGTCCAAAAATTTGCAAAAAAAGTTATCAAATCCACCTGATCCGTCTTATAATTTCAATTACAAGAAACGACTTTAAGAACTATTCAGATAGTCGTGGTCGTGGTTCCAATTTTGTTCAACCCTACTAACTGGGTTAATAATTTAATCTTTTGTTTTCAAGTTCGAAAAGTCTGAAGAACCCAAAGTATGATGTCCGTTTTTAACGAAAAGATGATATAGAATTGGCTTCAAAACTAGTAATTTGAGATTCTCTTAAGGTCAAGAAGTCATGGCATATTTTGGCTTATTTTTTACAGAACAAGTTCTTTATGTTTAGTACTCTATAGTAATTCAGCTTTACCTTTGCAATGATTTAAGCATTTAAATCGACAAATTAGTTTGAATAATTAGCTAGAGTAATCATGTTTCTCCTTAATTTCAAGTAACAAGTTCACCTGTTTGATGCTTTCCTGTTAAACTTATAGTATTTTCCAGAATATAGAAATAATGAAAATTGAGACGTAGATAACTTCAGTCTTTAGGATAGCTCGTATCTCTAATGCAATAGTTAACTTAATCATAGTTAGAAGGTTAAGAGTCTGATAGTTAAGGAGATATTAGTTAAAGATTATGATGACTAGTTCCCAATCTCAATCCCAACTTCAGTCAGTTAGTTCCCAGCCCCCGACCCAACTCAATCTCCAGTAATCAGGACCCGGACTCCAACCCATCCACAACTTCAACCTTCAGCCTCCATCCTCCGAATATTGTTGAGAAGCTTTGTGTGTGTTGTTAGAATTGTTGATTGGTTACTCAATTAAAAGAGTTGATTGTTTGGCGAATTCCTTGTCCTCTGAGAGTCCCTTTCATTTGTAATCCAAGGATACTTGGATCCATCCTAGTTGTTGGGCCCTTCAGGTCAAGTTGCATTCATCATTTCTAATGCCATCATTGCACCGTTAGTGTGACCTCACTCTTTGGTCCAATAACCACCTCATTACAAGGCGCCGAGTCAAGTTCCGGAGGGTCTTCCAAAAAACAGTGTCAAGTCAGGAGGTCAAGTCAAGTTAAAGGTGTCAACTCCAAATTTGAGGGAGATACACAAGAGTGAGGAGGACAGACAAGAGTCTCATCAAGTGGACAGATCAGTCCAAGGGACAACAATATTTGAGGAGGATCGAGTCATCAAAGGTCATTTGAGGTCAAGTCCAAAGCTCCTTCCAACTCATCAAAACAAGGTAAGGGAACTTTATCATTTGCCATACCCATTTGATATTTTTGAGTTCAAATCCCCCGATTAGAGATATCATTTGTGATTATCACTTTGATTACAAACACTACTAGGTCAGTTATTATCCCGCTTGTTAGAGATTTCCAGTTTTCTCCTGATTCCATTCTATAGTCCTTTGTGTTTTTAGAATGGAATATTAACAGATTATTATTCTTATATTAAGTTGAATTGATCAAAGTTAAAAATTAAACTGGTTTGACCCCGAGATAATCCTAAAACCCCTTGTCTGATTAGACCCCAATCATATTAAGACAAAAATTTTATGGGTAGTTGAACTAATTTAAGTCATTTTTCTTAATCTCCCCGAAACTATAAGTTCCCATATCAGGAAAAATACATGTTGTACTGTATTTCAAGCATAGTCTTTTGATGCTATTGTTCTTTTGAGATTAAACATAAATGATTTGATTCCCCTGAGCCCCGATTCATAACAAAGACAAAGCATAGGGATTAAAAGGTTAAGTTTAGGAACAAGTGAGATTAGTAATTAAAACTTTTATTGTTAATTTAACAATCGGTGGTTGGACCGGAAGACCTAAACTCCGCAGCCATTCGAGTTGAGCTCTACCAAAGTAATTTAGCTACGCAAGATTAGGCCCCACAGTAAGTCAAAAGAGATAAGGTGGTTAAAATGAACAAATTGATTAGGTCTTCGTATAATTAGGTCATTTGATTCCCTTCTCCCGTGTCCGATTAAAATAAGTCCCATAATCATATTTAACCCTATATAACCCCATCTGTC
>JAQIYE010000491.1:0-12256 GCA_034699765.1 Xenyllodes armatus
TGAGGTTGTTTCATAGACTGTCACTAGCGTAATGGCCTGAGCTCAGGGTGCTGTGTTGACTTGAATAAATAAATAAAATAAATAAATAATTTAAAGGGGAAAGAACATGTTGATCTCCGCAAAATTTTCAAGCTAAATAAACTAGTTAAACTTGAGAAAAGAAGATTTCATATACTTTGTCTAAAACAAATTTGTTTATTGCCTGTCAAACATTCATTTTAATGAGCGTTATTTTTCTAATAGTAATTTTGCATATTATTAATTCGTGACACAAACCGAAACAAGAATCTTTTTTTGTTTCCATCAATTTTTCTTTGTGTAGCGAGTTCCTATACGGAGCCTGGGGTCACGTTATTCAAGTCTGATCTTGAAACAAGCTCATTCATAAACAAGATGATAAATATCAAATTGATTATAGACATTCAAGGGGCAACCTCATTTGGAGATTAGACTGGCCTATATATTAAATTCAGAAATGCTCATTTAATGGTCATGATCAAGGAAAAGGCCCACCTTCAAGGGGTTAAGATGAACATTGTTGTTTACGAATTGTAAAGTTACTGCACGGAAATTAAACAGGAATATATCTTTTAAGTAAAAGTAAAGCTCTGAGCCCAGAATCCGTGTTAAAATGTTGTCTGAAAGTTCAAGTTCAAGGTTATTTTAGACTATTGGACATAGAGCGATCCAATCTAACAAACATGTTCAAATAACCTCAGATTTTATGAGTTTACTGTAATAACAACTAAAGGTAACCCTTAAAACTCTGACTTTCTCAATCTAGAATTTTGGCAAAATTTAAGCATAGCCACTCTAAAAGATTATTATTTGAGATTAAAGATTATAATCCGAAAGGATTTATTGTTGTAGTTATCTTACACATCCCTCCTTCCAATTAAGTGTGAAACAAAAAGTATATCAAATTTAATTTGATTTTACAAAAAAAGATTGAACTTCAGCATGAGTTAAAATGAAAAGGTTTCTATAAAAATTGCAAACAAAAAAATGTAATTATTTGAAGCACCTTGTCAGATAATCTTTAAATCGAATTGATACTAATTAAAAACTGACCCTTTAACAACCAGCCTGTCTGAAACACATTAAAAAAATGTCTAGCATCATCATCCCCAATTGAGTTGCTCCATTAAAAAGAGTGTTTACCTTTCCCTTTTAAATCATTGTTTAACATTAACGTTTTAAGTATTAACCTACTTATAATTAGTCGAATTTATCATCACCAAATCTAAAATTTAAATAAGTTCTTTAATATACTCTTCTTGACTATCATTTCAATGTTTTAGTATCATAAAATTCCCAACCTAATACAAGGGGAGAACAAGAAGATGTTGATTGATCCTGAATGCATTTTGGAAACTCAAATAGCCACAGACAGACCACAACAGAATATATTGTTAAATTCTAAATCCACTTGTTGTTCACTATTCTTCCTACATGACCAACAAGGTGTGAAAAATGTATAGGGACAAATGTATGTCAGAGGAGACCATCCTCAGATAAAGCCCTCAATTTTAATTCCAAATTCTTTCAACCCTTTTTTAATTAATAAGTCAATTCCCAACATGAAATACCTCCGTCATGTTTGTTTAAGGAAGGAATTTTTGTTGAGGCTTGAGTCAAAGCATATTCACCATTCACTCCTTGCATGGGAGAGTTATTGTACCTTTGATGATCCAACTGCCTGATTATCATTATAGAAAATAGGACAAATATTTGTGATTTTGTTTTGTATAAACAATGGGTCGGAATGGATTTTTGTGAAAAGTATTTAGCATATTCTAAGTGAGCATTGGACATTGGATTGGACGGGTGAATTTGGAGAACATCACACAAAATGTTAAAGGATGATTTTTGATTTGAGTTTTTACAATAGACAGTTAAAACTTTTACAATTTACAAAGTAAGCCAGTCGTCCCTGTTGACTGACTATGAAACTTATTATAATAAAAGACTCCTTTTAGTTTATTCTTTGTCCTAAGCACCACACCTCCATGAGAGGATTTTGTGGACTTTGGGAACGAACCTAATTTTTATTATTCTAATTAATGATTGTAAAATCCGTACTTGCAAAATTAAGGATCGCTGTTTATTGCAGCCTTATTTGTCCTAAAACAATCGGGATAGTTGTAAAATTGAGCTCATGAGAGGTCAGGTCATAAGCTCTGCGAAAATTGCTTTTTTAATGATTTGTGTTATTAAATTCCAGCAGGTCCAGATACATTGAATATTGAAACATGCAGTCCAGGCCCTTCGGATTACAGAAAAGCCATTCAATTAATACTTTATATATTTGACTGAATAACTTCTATCTCAGCATCAATTTGGACTTTGTTATACACTGCATTAGGAACATCTCAGATCTCAGTTTTAATCAAATTTTTTATCCTTGAACTTAATGGGATTGAAGATCATTTCATTAATCCTTCCATTGTTGGAATGAGTGGGAGCACAATAAGGGGGACTACCCCATGATTTGCCCTAAGCCAGCTCCCTGTAATACTTAATTCTCATTCTACTAATAAAATGACGATCATAATAATAATGATAGGTCTAGTTGATGCCCATTCTTTAAAAGTCTAACTTTAATGGAAGTTTTTTTTTGGTCAGGCGATTTGGGCCGCAATAAATGAGTTCTAAAGAATAATGGTGGCTGCGACTCTTTGTGTTTCCACTCCGTCCTGAACATATTGTTGTACTGATATTAAATCGAAGATGAAAATGGCCAAAATATTGAGTTCATTTTTGACCATTAGACTTTGGACTCATGATAACATTTGCAAATTCCAATCCCATGATCAATCCCTTGAGGTCAAAATATGTTATTTTCTTGGAACAAAAATCTAATTTCGGTTAATTTATGGAAATAGAGTGTCAAATTAATTTGTTTCTGTCAAATTAATTGGAAACTTGAAATACAAAGCACAAAGGACTCCGAAAGTGATCATCAACATTATATGAAAAATACACCATACATACCGTAGCACATTTGTCAACTCATCTTCATTATTGTCACTAGCCAAATCGTCTATCATCCTTCAGAAGAGATAGTTAATTTACAATTTGTAAATATACTCGAAGGTGGCTACTGTTATAAGTACGTATGAGTCGCAGCAGGAAGGAAATCAGGATTCAGGAACAGAAAATAAAGTACAGCAAAAAAAATACTAACTATAATAATGATTTCCACAAATGGTCATTGACTTGAGAGATCTTTTAGATGAGAAAGCCAGCGAAAGAGAATATTGAGATGCTGAGGAAAGGGTGAGATGAGATCATTGATGAGGAATGAAGATGAGAAAGACTAAATAAGACATGAAATGAAGAACAATGTACTTGCGTATCTATCCATACATAGATAGGCCGTAAGTCATTCAAAAAGTAATTGGGAAAAAATTTGAGATTTTTCTAAATCCGAGCATAAGGTTGATTTTGCTTAACTTAATTAGGTGTCAGCAAAATTCACCGTTTGGTTTGTTCACGACAGTTAGTTATTTTCAATCAAGTACTGAAATATCACAGATTTACAATTTTGTGTTCATTTGATACAGACCGAGTTACAAATGAAATGCCGGGTTCTCTCTGAAGCGATTGACCCAGAAAGTATATTTAGAATAATCAAACTCTTATCCAGACACTCATCACTCAGCGTCTTATTGATATTTCTCATTGTCTTTTTCCCAGAATTTATCTGTCGGTGTATTTTTTTTTTGTTCGGTCGTTTGCTTAACAAGGAGGCCTCGGGATTTGCATACCATCATTATTATCATCCTTGATCAAAAAATGATCTTATTATTGTAAGAGGGTTCTTGGGAACATGATGATCTGCAGAAGGCTTCAGAAGCCTTTTAAATTTCACCTGGATTACAATATCTCTGACACCTCTGCTGAAGTACAGGGATGTTCGATGGATGATTCTTTTTTAAATTCTAATGCTTTCCACTAACTTAAGACTAACAACCCTCCAACCAACTACATAATGATACAGTTGAGTATATAATGTTTTTTTTTCATCAATTCATTCTACTTACAATTTCCCCCTCAAGGAAATGCAACAATAATAATGTTGTCGAGTAAATTCTTGAGCAGGTACTGTGGTACTATGTTCAGACAACTGGTGGATCCGACAATGTAACTGAGGTACACGTTATGGTACACTTGCTTCTTTTTCCCTTCATTGTTATTATTTATTATGATGATTTTGATTAGAGGGGTAGGAGATGAGCGGAAGAATAGTTGTGATCAGTTAACTTTTGACTTTTGGCAAGAGACAATCAGTGGTCACCTAAAGTTTGCAAAAATGTGCTAAATATCCTTTTAAAATCAATTAAAGTAAAACAAAATGAGATTAAATCCCACCCTTTCACCAGATTTGCAAAACTTGTAAAATTTGAATTATCAGAACCATTTTA
This sequence comes from Xenyllodes armatus, assembly GCA_034699765.1. Classification (NCBI taxonomy): domain Eukaryota; kingdom Metazoa; phylum Arthropoda; class Collembola; order Poduromorpha; family Odontellidae; genus Xenyllodes; species Xenyllodes armatus. The sequence goes on from JAQIYE010000491.1 coordinate 4,428, forward strand.
CGATTGATTCCACAATAATGTTTTGTTGGCGAGGACGTAAAGGGCCCTCACCCCCTATCAAACATAAAAGTGAAGATGTTCTGGAAACTGTGGGTTTAGGTCATGGTCAAAAGGACCTTAAAGGGAATCCTGGTCTTAAACCCAAGAAAAAATTTGGAAAATCCAATAAACGTAAATCAGTGTCTGTGTGTGAGCTTAGAGAGAGTCTTATAAATCCAGATGAACGTAATGGGTCAGAGGTTGAGGGTCATGGTGGTCTTGGGACCTTGTCCTCCAAAACTCCAGATATTCTCCTTTTGTACTCAAAAGGGGATGAAGAGGACTCTTGGGATTTTAAAAGTCTTTGGGGTAAAGATATTTCAGAGTGGGGTCAAAGGACCGGGGCTGGGACCACCAGTGGAAAACCGAATTCCAAGGCCAAAGGCTCTCATCAACCCACAAATAATAATAATAACAATAATAAAAGTCGTAGGAATTTAGCACTTGTGAAATTTGGTGAAGACACAGAACTAAGCTCCAAGCCTTTGCTGAGTGATAATGATGATAGGTTTACCTCAGGATTGCTGGAACTTATCCCAAACCTTCTGAATACGAAGAGGAAGATTGGGTCCGTAGAGGTTCAGGATAGTCGCCCTGATACTAAGTGTGACCTTGAACGTGACCCTGAACTGATTCATTTAGATATTAGGCCTGAACCTGCCCCTGACCCTGGGGATGACTCTGAATTATCACAAGTAGAGTGTAGTTCTGAACTAGAATTGTTAGACAATGAGTCAAGGGTGGACCTCATCCCTTTAGAAATAGATGTGACCTTCCATGACTCACCACAACAGGGACACCGGTCATATCCAAATTCAACCGGAAGTAGTACAGGAACACGGACAACGACCTGCCTAGTCAGTTCTCCTGGAGGTTATTCTATTTCATCTGACCTTTCAAGGGCCCACTCAGGGACCCCTCAAGAAATTAATTTGTCTGATCTTGAGGGTGAAACAGTGGATCCAGAAATCCCATTAGTGATAGGTTGGTTCTAAAATTTATGAAATGTTCCAGTTCATTAAATCAGTTCTTAATCAATCGGAATAGCTCCAAGAATATAACTTAGCTTATCATGGAATAGCTCCAAGATTAACGTGTTTGAATTTGAAATGATCCTGGTTTAAGCTATATAATTTTTAGAAACTGTGTAAATGAAAGTCCCAAACTTAAGGCGAAAGAAAAAAAGCGATGTTCCTTTTTTAAGTTTCTCATGAATTCTCATCATTCTCATTTTATGTTAGTTTTAGTGTTTGGAGAGTATCCATGCATGTTTGTGCTCTGGCTTTTCTAACCTTAGGCATTTTATTTATTTTTCATAGAAAAATCAAGCGTTTTCGAGTTGCCGACTTTAAGAGACGATCATGCAAGTTTGAAGCCTCCCCGCGTCGTGGAAAAACGTGTCTGCCATGATAAGCAGTTACCTCAATCCAAGCCAAATGAAAGCGAACGTCGAGATGTCACCCAGAATGGAAATAGTTTTCTTCAAAAAACGTCTAATCAAAGGGCACCTGCTGAGATTGTATTGGAGGTTCCTGAGTCAATTCAAAGTACAACTTCAAATGAAACTCAAGTCACTTACCGTGTACCAACGGAGAAAATAACAAAGCGTAACCGAAAGAAGGAACCACGAAAAGCACAGGTATGTCAGAATTTGGTGCACCATTTCTTAAGGACATTTGTCAAAATATAATATCATGGTTCAAAAATTGGATTGGCAACATTACTGGCCATCAAGGCTAATGTAACTGTTTTTTCGTAGAAGCCCGATTCCAATCAGAGCCTCGTGGAAATGAGGACTGAAACTAAGAAAGTCGAGAGCGAGTCGTCAACCCCAAGTAAAACCATAGTTATAACCGCTTTTATGTTCAACAATCTGGAAAAATATTTGTAAAGATATTTGTGGTAAATTCCTGGATATTTTAAAAAATTTCATATTGTATTTCAGTACTGAGTCAGGAAGACATCAATAAGTTAATTCACGAAGCTACGGAACGAGCGGTAGGAACCGAACGGATGAAGCGACTTGCAGAACTCGAGAATGCAAAGGGGCGATTGGCTGTGTCAGAATGTGAGCTTGCTGAGGGTAATGAAACTAATTCAAGATTCTAATTTCGTTCTGTTGCCCATATTATGGCCATGTTCAATTGCTCAATCACTTTTAAAAAATTATTTTGTAGCGAGGAAACAATATGTTGACTTGATTATCCGAAATGATGAAGAAACCTTGGCACGGGCGAATCTAGAAAAAATGTTGGAACTGGCAAAATCAAGAATTTTGGAGTTGGAAAGAGAACAAGATGACGGTAATATTGCTAAATGTTATATTAAAATTAGAAACAAAATGTGTTTAGCTGTTCACTTTTTTGACACCTTTGGATTATTTTGGATATTTATATTGGTGGTTTTTCAGCAAATAAAGCACACCTGAAAAAATTTGAAGAAATGAGAGAATTAAAAAGTAATGAAATTCGGGATCTCCAAGAACGGTTTGATGCCAAAAACAAAGAACTGGAGCTCTTGACTCAAAAAAAACAACTCTCCCAACGAAACCTCAGAGTAAAGCGTCAAAACTCTTCTGATCAAGTAGAATCTATAGTAAATATGTTTTTGTTTTAATATTGTTAACATACACGTAACGGCATTTTAGTTATAGTGAGAAAAAATACCAATACAAAAATTCTAATTTTGTCCATTACAGAATCGCAACATGATGGCTGAAGAGATTCGTTCCTTACAAATAGTCGTTGAAATGCGAAATGGTGATATTCGAAAACTTCGAAACCAATTGGATTCCCTGAAAGAGGAACAAAGTAAAGAAGAAAGGGTTTACGAAGAAAATAAGAATTTAAAACTACAAGTTGAGGACCTTGGTGCCCAATTAGAGAAAACTCGTAATGAACGAGACAATTTTGTTTCGAGGTTCCATGGCTTGGAGGAACAGTACCATACTCTGCTTACAGAAAATGCTCGTCTTGTCTGTACAAATGAAGAATTGAGTTACCAACTGGATAGTTTTAAAACTGAAGGTATGATAATAACGGCTATGTTTTGGGTATGATTTTAAAAGAAAAGAGAATGCAAATCTCTAAGGGGTTTGGCCCTGAAATATCGTCCTTGCTAAATTTTTCATGATTCTCAATGGCGTTTTAGCAACAATGGTTTTATGCTCTTCAATTGCAGTGGATTCATTTCATTTTTGTATTTGCGTGCCCCATATTATTTTTAAGGACTAAATGAGCATGTAAATCATTAGCTTTGATTAGATAATATCTTTTGAGGTTTATCTTGCACACCGTTTTCCAAGCTTAAAAATACCGAACCTGGTTATTTGGCTACTGGTTAGGAAATTATAAATTTTGTAAAAGGCATTTCCGTATACTCCAAACTGGTACACAATTTCATCTAAAATGCTTGACAATTTCTTGTTTCAATTAATGGTTCAGTTAATGAAAGTTAAATTCCTAGCATGATCATGAATGGGGCAACCTAAAATGTAAACCTTTTTCCAAATATCTTAACAGTTCATTGTTTTCTTATTTCAATTTCCAGCCCGACAGGTCAATTCCATTTCAAATCTACCTCGACCTCGAGTGAACCCATTACTCAGGAACAATACGAAATGAGTTAAACTAATCAAAATTAAACCACAAAAGAACTGAACAATGGTCGTCAAAAATCAAAATACAGAATAACATTTTATTTTAATTCATGGATCGGTTTGCCCTTTGTTGACTTACTCTCTAAAAAGGACAGCCCTCTCCTTCAAAAAACCTTACCTGTGTGTCTCTCTGTGTATTAATTATGGTATTATATAAGCCATTATTAACCACAAAAGTGTTAATTTTAGTATATAGCAACGAACAAAAACAAATCATTTTGCATTCCTCAAGCAATCAAATAAAAAATGAGATTGAATTATTCCTGTGATGTTTTGTAATTTATCGTTTAATCATGAACCGACTGACTTTTCTTACCTATTCAGATTTAAAAAATTCATTGGCATTTGAAAATTAAACAAGGTGTTTTTCCAGACAGATAGTTACGTCTTGCAATTGTGGCTTTGATTTTGAGCCCAAACCTGTCTAACGTCATATTTCAAAAACATTGCTCGGACCATGAAACGTGTAGGGATAGGGACCACCTCTCTCTTGATTCTTGCTCCAAAGCTTAAAACTTTGACACATCAAAAATCCTGATTATCAATTAGCTCATTCATTCACACATGCTGTTATGTATGTCTTGGATTCGGAATTTAAAATTATTAATACAGTTTATACATAAATGATTTTTTGGTTTAATGTTGAATTTCGTTTTGGCGAGAGCCCAAAAGGAATTTATGGACCAAGGACATAAAATTCATGTAAGATGTAAAATTATAATGACACCCCCCTCCCCCCTCAATATGAACCCTATGAATTCCTAAAAATTTGTATTAACTTCAACAATAATAAGATGATTTTTGAGTCTGTTGGACCAAAAAGGAAGAAGCATACAACAACGAATAAAGAAATGTATTGTTAAACATTACAATAATAATAATATTTAAGAAGATGCAAAACGTCCCTGTATGCATTCGTCGTCTCTATTCTCTTCTGTTTCTGGTTTGATGGTGAGGTGGTTTGTAGTTTTTGAGAGTTTTCTTGGACCTCAGCAGGGGCTTCAGGACAGAACATCATCAGTCCACCAACAACTTCTGAACAGTTACAACCATCTTTATAAATTTCATGTTGGTCCAAGTTGTATCCATCCATGGTCAAACCTAAAGACTTTTACTTATTACAAGTACGTCTAAGAATTAGTTGGTACTCTTAGGGTCAGAGGTTATTTCATTTATCCAGATTTTTGAACAACTTTGAAATTTTTGGCTGAGGAGTGTGTGTGTCGCAAAGTCCAAGGGGAAATTGAGACACTGACATTTTTGGCTGAGGAGTGTGTGTCGCAAAGTCCAAGGGGAAATTGAGACTTTTAAATTTTTCCAGACCATACCATGATCATGGGATCAAGCCGGATCCTCCTCTTCCTCATCCCAACCCTGACCCTTATATTGACCCCAACTCAAGGTAAGTTAAACTTATTTCATTTTTTTTAGTTTTCTAAGTTCTAAGTTTCTTTTTTATTCTAATTAAAAACAGGTAAACGAGGTCTGGAGGAAAAGGAACATTTTGAGTGTCCTGAACCCTCAGGAAATTTTGCTGACCCAACCACATGTCGACGTTTCTATCAGGTTGGTGACCTCCTCTGAAGTCTTTCTAGTAATCCTATTTACATGTTTGACCAACCTGGACGCCTGAATAACCTCAAGTTTAATGGGCTCCGATGGTCATTATTCATATGGTTGAGATAACTACATTATCTCTCAAGCTTTATTCAAAAGTCCTTTTATATTTAAATATTTTAAAATATTAACAAGATATTTTTGAACCTGTCTATCTCAAAGTGTGTAGATGGTCATCCATACGAGTCTCGATGTCCTTCAACCCTGTACTTTGACGATGTCAATAAATTATGTACATTCAAAAATGAAGCCAAGTGTGGTCCCATCCCTATCAGTAAGCATCAAGTTATCCATTGCAATCAACTATGATTGTGCTTTTAACCAAATGAAACAATTTTTAGATAAACTTTACTTGTAGTAATTTAACTTATAATTTAATTTTGTATTAGCTCCAGCCCCAGTCACAGAACCCCCAATTGACTTGGCTGTTAAGTGTGATCCATCCAATTGTGAATTACCACATTGTTACTGTTCAAAAGATGCAACAATCATTCCAGGTCGTTTTGACCCATCCAAGGTTAGTTGATTGTAAATTGTTATACTCTAAATCTATTTTAAGGTTACAACTGAGGATATTATCATCAAGGTCTTTTTTCTTGGCACCAACCATATTTCTTGTTGTAAGACTACATGAATCTCAGTATTTGTACACTTTGATTTATCACGGAAGTTTCTCTTTTGAGGAGGGGTTGACCCCTCACCCTCACAATGTCCCCTGTCAATCAAAAAAATCAAAAGCATTATTACTATTAGAGACATTGTGCATTGCATAGATTCTGTATTAGGGCAAGTTAGGATGATATCATTTTACATCCTATAAGTAGGAACCTATCCTAATCCCAAAGGTCCTTAAAGAAGATGCGCCCTTTTCTTATAATATAAGAAAATAAACAAAGACCAATATGGAGATCCGGATTCTTTTCTAATAGTCCAAATTTAGATGCAAATTAGACCAATTTTGAAAGTTGTTCTTGTTACAAGTTGAGGACAAAAGGTATATTTATATTTCCACGTGGGCCATATAACAATTGATCTTGTGATGCTTAAGTAGCCGTCGACCCAAGAAATACCATTACCTCAAATTTCAATTCATCCAAGTAAATAGTAAAATGACAAAATTTATAACAAAACATTATGATTACATTGAAAAGATGCTAGATGTATTGAGCCACTCAAGTCCTTATGACCCTTAAAGTTTAAGTACAACAATGGTTGAAATATTATTGTTTTTGTCAAATAACAAAAATCCTTTTCATTAGTTTCATTATAAGTAGACACATCTATCTATGTATTCAAATGGCAAAACAATTGCAATGAGCATGAATTCTACATGTCGTTACATCAGGTTGATCGGGTTTTTTGTTGAAGAAAAAAATTTAACATTAGAGTAAATGTCACATATAATGCATGCATCAACGTCAACTCCAATTATTGGTTTGGATTTGAAAGGAGGTCAAAATGGCCTTTAAAGAACAACATACTATGCCCAAATTCTTTCGTTAATGCTAACAAAAATGCTCCCTTACTTTAAGAAGTATTAAATGAGCAAATAAGTCAAAATTCTACTGAATCATAGGATCAAATGCTTTATGATTTTGGAGAAATTAAGGGGTCATAGGAATGACCCCAGATAAAAATTTATGGAATTTTTTCATACTATGCATAATTTATTTCTTCTTTTCCCCTCAGACCCCACAAATGATCATCATGACCTTTGATGGAGCTGTCAATGTGAATAACTTTGAGTCTTACAACAAAGTATTCCTCCCCAATCGAACAAATCCAAATGGTTGTCCCATCCGTGGAACATTTTTTGTAACTCATGAGTACTCTGACTACTCAAATATTCAGAGGCTTCACTATGAGGGTCATGAGATTGCCGTAGAGTCATTGTCGTAAGTCTCTAAGTTTCCTCTTTTTAACATTTTTAAAGATTTAGATTAATGTTATACAAAAATGACAAATTTGACTAATTAGCATCTAATTCATTTTCAGGGTTCGCAAGGGCTTGGAACGTGAGGAGTATGAAATGTGGGCACAAGAAATGGTTGGAATGCGAGAAATCCTTGGAAAATTTGCAAATGTGACAGGAGAGGATATTATTGGGATGAGGGCTCCTTACTTGAAGCCAGGTCGAAATGGTCAATATGAGGTAAATCATGACTTTAAGGAGTGATATTTAAATTCCACAAAAATTTGGTAAATGCTTGTCCTCCTTCATATGCATATGGCTTTACTCATTTGCGTACTTTGGACTCTCTTGTTACATTTAAGGTCCTTCAAGACTTTAACTTTGTTTGGGATTCATCCATTGGGGTCCCTCCGGTCAAGACCCCAGCTTGGCCCTATACCCTTGACTATAAAATTTCTCATGAGTGCAAGGCTGGGACATGTCCAACTCGAAGTTTTCCAGGTAAATCCACCTTGAAACATTCTGTAATTTGGGGATTCAACTTTGCTAGTTAGTATTGGATAAATGTTTATATTTTACATAAATTCCTTAAACTTATTCTCA
>JAQIYE010000492.1:0-12252 GCA_034699765.1 Xenyllodes armatus
TTTACTAAAAGGACCCATTCCATAATTACTTAATTGTTCTTTTTAATGATAATCCTCTGAATCGAAACCTATAGGAATGACATATAAACATTTGTTAAGTCATAATTGTAAGAAACGAACGGCGACCAACAAGGTCTACTTATTTGTCAAGTTGAATCCTGTTCTCTCCCTAACTTTACTGCATTTACTCTCATGGTCAATATTAATTAAAACAATTTTAAATTAGGAAGCATCAGGGTACTTGAAGTCAAATTTTAAACAGGATTCATTTATTTAAACAATTTAGACTCAATCAATGATACAAATGGGAAAAGGTGGGTTTAAACTGGATTTCTTTATGGTCATAAATATGTCTCAGTAAGGAACATAAATGAAAACTTAACTTCAGTTTAATTAAAGTCATTTAGACGATTTAGCCAGGAGGAAAAGGTACTCAAATAATAAATACTCATCATTTTTGTATAATTAATAATTAAAACATCAACAATTAAGGGTTCAAGGGTCAAATTTGAGAGGACTCCATGGACAACTCTTATTTGCCGTGATGGTTGGGGCAAATATTGGTGGAGTATTTTGGCCATATACTTCCCCAACATCTGGGGTCCTTTACCGCCTCATGAAACGGTAAAAGGTTATATTTGTGGAATGACCTCTCCTTGACCTTGGCTCTCTTGAAATGCAATAATGCATGGTTTGAGGAACTTCTAGTGTTCAAATGCATGTGTAAATTGTAGGAATTTGTGTCCGTTTGTGGGACAATTGCCCTAAAAATGAACCCAAGGATTCATGACATCTTGGGTCAAATTTATGTGTTGCTTTGATTACATTTTTTTGAATGAGGTCATGGTTAGTGTGATCTCGTAGAAAAAATGTTAGTTTTTTTAAAATAAATGTTGAGCTATAGTTGCAATGATGCAATTTAAATGTCAATGGGCCGGAAGAGGAAGACAAAAGGGTCTCCCATAGAGGATGTGTGTAAATAATACAGCGGAATTAATTATAGTAATTACGCAAAGTTTTAATGAAACCTTGGACTTGAGCTGATAAAAGCTGTCACATAAAAGCAATACTGTCTGTGGGTGGGTAGGTCAGGTTACTTCCTGATGATCATGGAATTCAACAAATAAACAAAAAACCAGTTTTACTAGGGTCAACTTTATAGCAAAAGCATTTTAGGCAAGGAAGGATATGCAGTTTCGGAAATTACAGATTTTACATCCTCATAATATGGCGTCATCATTCATTCTGTCTAAGAAATGGCATTATTGAACATTTCGGATTTGCACGCTTTTTTGGACCTTTTAGAATGCACCTTACAATTAATAGTGCCCTAAATCTTTAACGTTAATTTTTATTTTCAAATTTTTCTTCCTTGAAACTCAAAGGGAAGTTGATCAGGCTGTTGTGACACAAACAGAACGGTATAAAAGAGGGATTTTATTAGCCGTCGCCTATGCATCTAATTTGGGAGGGACTGGAGTCCTTACTGGAAGTGCACCAAATCTTATTTTACAAGCAAATGCAAGATTGTAAGCACAACATGCACCCTTTAATTTTTTGCAACAATTGTACTTATCGTTAGTTTCAAGAAACGTAACTATTTTCAAGCGGGTGAAGGACCACTAATATAACAAACTTCAAAGTTGTTGCATTCTTTTGCCTTAGAAATCGGCACAATTTTTACGCCAATTTTTCAAAGGTTCGGTTAGTTAAATTAAATTCAGTTTAGCTGAATCGGTGATGGGTGTCATCTTTCTTTCCAAAAACTCTCAGCTAATCTCTAACACATATATGAAGCTTCAGACCCTAGAAATGGCACATACCCGGGCATCTTGTCATAATAAATTAGCAGGTTTGCATGGCGTAATGCAGTAAAATCGCAGCCCTATACTTCAAATAACGCTTGCTCAAAACCAGTACTTTTTTCCATTCATAACAGAGCAATAGCCGCAGCAGCAGAAGAAAAAGCAAATCTTCTCCTTCAAAAAATGTATCTTTTCTCAGTGGCATATGCCTCTAATATTGGTGGAACTGGAGTAATTACTGGAAGTCCTCCAAATCTAATTGTTCAAGACATGTTAAAAAAGTAAGGAAAAAAGGTCAATTTGCTGGTCATATATTTTTTAATGGGGGTTACGTTTTGTCACAAAAAGCACCAGTTTCACGCAAGTACTTGTAATTCGTTCACGTTTTTCGCTCAAGGTCACTCAAAAAGCTGGAATATCGTCTACTTGTCTCACAGTAATTTTTGTAATTTTGAAAAACGAGTAATTGGGAATGTTATTGTTTATTGGTTCACCATTAAATATTGCGCCCCAGCACCAAGCACAATTAAATACTTTCATTTTGGTAATACCGGTGTGCCTACAAAATTTCTTAAAACCGTTGCTTTTAGACGATAAAAATGCTTTGAGAATTTGCATGTTTGTCTTTTGTATCCTGGATAAATCTACACTTCAAGCTGAAATTTGTTCTTTGTTGTTTTTCTATACAAATTTTTACTGGGAATGTTGCTTTCGACGCTTCTCTTAATTAAATGGGCCTGATGACCTTGTTTAATTGACCTCTTAATCCACAAACCCAATTTATTATCGGATGTAGAGAGGGAGTTGGACAAAATGGAAAATACACAGACCTCACCTTTGGGACATGGATGGCATTTAATGTTCCACCAATGCTCATCAATGTATTTATTGCATGGGCCTACCTCGTTGTGGTCTTTATTGGAGTCCCAGATTTTTTAAAATTTGGAAGTTCTGGTCGTAAAGCCATCAAAGTCCCTCCAACAACAACAGATCCAAATACAATCCTTCCAAGTAATCCACCCGTCATTATTGATGAGAAGAGTCAAGAGAATGTTAGTCGGATGTTGAAGCAAAAGTATGATGACCTTGGGCCAATTTCCTTCCATGAGGCTGCAGTGTCTTTCCTCTTTGGTCTTGTCGTCGTTCTTTGGTTATTCCGTGACCCAAAATTTATCAAGGGTTGGGCTGAGTATTATCCACATGTTGAGGTTGGAGATTCCTCAGCTGCCATGTTGGTTGTATTTCTTCTCTTTGTCGTTCCAAGAAGTTTGTCATTTTTTCAAGGAGGTGAGACGTTTTTTTTTGTTTTTGACCTGAAATCACTCCACAATTTCGATGTTGGGGCATTGTAAAAATCATAAAAATTAATGAGTCGGTTTGGGTTTTTTTTTTTTTTTTTTTTTTTACAAAATATTGGTTTTCAGCCCCTTCATCAGGACTTTTAGAATGGAAATATGTTCAAGACAACCTTCCATGGGGTGTTGTTATTTTAATGGGTGGTGGGTTTGCACTGTCGGATGCCTCAGATGCCTCAGGACTCTCAAAATGGATTGGGAGTCAATTAGTTGGGCTAGAACACCTGGATCAACGTCTCATCCTCCTATGTGTCATGGCTGTAACAGCAGTCATCACTGAGGTTGCCTCAAATACTGCCACTGCAAATGTGATCATCCCAATCCTTCTTACACTGGTATGTTCAGGACAAATATTTCAAGGTCGTGGGTACATAAGTTTGAGAGATAAGCAGGACGGTTATTAATTGTTTTTTGGGTGCGTTTTGAAATCTTTACAGTCGAGAAACTTGAGCATTCATCCGCTGTACCTGACCCTTCCAGCTGCAGTCACATGTTCCTATGCATTTTTATTGCCAGGTAAATGACATTCAGACCTTACAAGTTACGATGGCATACCTGGCGCTGCGCTGCTCGCTTTTTTATCAAACTCTTACCGCGATGTTCTCTTCTTTTTATTTTCAGTCGCTACCCCACCAAATGCCATTGTATTTGGAGCAGGAAAAATGAAAATTACGGACATGTTCAAAACAGGACTCCTCATCAACATTGCTTGTATTGCCATCCTGTTTCTAAGTACAATTACATATGGAGAACTACTGTTCAAGTACTCAAATTATGAATACGCAAATACAACCATGAATACGGCGTGATCAAGGAAGAAATGAGATCTGAAAGTACTCGCTCTAAAAAAAAGTACGACGATGGTGTTTTCCACGGTATTTATGTCCCGCAAAAGTTCTCATGTAAATATTCCTACTATTATTAGAGTGTATTATTATTATTATTTGTATTCTCGTTAATTACTGGATGAGGTCCTTGGGTCAGAGTTCAAAGTTGGACTCTAAGATCAGGGTCGCTTCAAACTTAAATCAAGGGACTTTGCATTACCTTCTTTTTTGTTAATAATGTATGTTAAATAATTAATTGTTGAGTTGTATTTATATTTGTATTTATAGTATCATGTACTTTTTCTGGATACTTCTCTGAGCTGTTATTTCTTAATTTTAGCTTGAGCAACTTTTTTTCTTACAAAAACAACTAAATCCTGTTTTAATTTTTACTCTCAGACGGATTTAATTTGAGTCAGAACTGTACCTTAAACATTTTTATCTATTGGTCGTTGGGTTTAATCGTAATACTTGTGCGTATATGGAACGATTTCAATTATCTGGGTAGACGGTGACCTAAAATATCAAGGTCAAGGCTCCGGGTACTCTGTAGTGAATTCATTTCATGATCCATGCCTATAGGTTCTGTAAATATTGTACATTGCGTAAAATTTAGTCAGTACATTTACATTTATAAATTTTTGGAATGGGCAGGGGCAGGAGGCAAAGGCAGGCAGCGGGGAAAGGTGATACTTTAATGTATTGTCAATGAAGTTCATTTAAATTTGGGGTCATATGTGTAGGGTCAATGTCTAAAAAAAAATTGATGACTTAAACATTGCAGGCAAGAATTAAATGCTAATCAACAAAATTCTTTTTTTTCAAAATGGGACCAAAAATATGAGATTTTTTATCCTGCCAAATTGCTGTCTAATTTAAATTTGTAAGAAAAAGTGCTATTGTATCTTGTCTAGTCAGATGTCCCTTTGTTTTTAAGTTAAAGTGTCAGTTAAACTAAAGGATTCAATTCGGGATTTATCTTTCATTTTTTTGTCTATCTTCAATCAAAGTTGATTTTCTAAAAACTATTATTATTGTCATTGTCAATTATTGAGCTTATAGTAGGTACTCCTATAGGTCTCCTTCATTTCACCCTATTGAGAACAATATTACAGCCTCGTCTCTTGACTCTAACGTTTTAAATATTAGAATACATTTAAAATTGTTCAAAATTAACTTGATCCCACCACCGGAACTTAGAAGCTTGTGTGGCATATTTTCTTTTTCTTTGGCCAAATAAGCTCAGATTGACTTCAACTTGACCACAATAGCCTTATGGCTGTCAAAATCTGGTTGTTGATTGATCAAATGTATCACTATCATTTTTATAACTGTTTCAATTTCTTGATTTTTATGATTTTATGTGATAGGATAGTTGTAAAGTATTATTATTTGGTATCTTTTGTAGGCCTATTATTATCTTATTATTAATGGAGAGGTGTATGGTATGGGGGTAACTACAAACAAAAAACATTGAGATTACCAATTACGTATTTTGGTTAATTTCGTAAATTATGACCATATAAAAGAAATCAAAGAAAAAAAAACCGATTGTGATTTAATTTGTAAAGTCTTTTGGGTGTCCTGTTTTGGATGGAACCAAAAACTACGTCGTAAACTTTCCCAATTTTTCGGCACTTTGACTAAAACCTATCGTTATAATTATTGTTAGAATGTACTTTTAAAAGTTAAGTATAAAATTTGTAATTGAAGTACAAATGTAATTGTACAGATATACTATTGTTATGCTATGTTATTACTATCAAGCCTAACTAAACCATCATATGAGATAAGGCAAATTTAACACGAAAAGGAAAAGATCCGTGTTAGTTTTTAGAAAATTTTATTATATTACATTATAACTTGTTACAAAAGAATGGTTTTTTTTTGTCAGTTTTGAGGTCAGCAGTCTGGGACTGATTGAACTCAAAATGTGAACCGTAAATTTGATCCTAATTTGATTTACAATAATAAATGTTTAAAATCCAATTGTATGGAGCTTTTCCCATTTTTTAGTACATCTCATTGTTTGGAGTACACTTGGACATCACGCAATTTTCGTTGTGCACAATTAACATTCCTTCAATTATTATTAGCAAAAATTCCATATTCTATAGGGATTTACACCGGGCTCACAATAATGACATTTTTACGCATTACCCCACTACCTGGATTTATTTTATTTTATTATTTGGAAAACTCCAGTGCGTACTTGAAAAAGATTAAAATGTCAAAAGGACTTAACGGCATTATTATATTCCCCCATATTTAGACTTTATCAATCATTTGAAACAGGCTGTCACTGGATAAAAATTAAGTCCTTTAGATTAGGTTTACCCATGATTTTAATTGACTTCTAAAGTGAGTTTAGCACAAATCAGTCAAGTTTAATCAATTTCTTTAGCCCTGGTCTGGGTATACATAATTTTTTATTTAAAAAAAAGTGCGTATCATATAAAAATATGGTTTCAGCAGCATTGGATTTTATAAAAGTACTGGACAGCGAACAATGAAATTCTCATATCAGAAAATTATCCTTTACTATTTTAAACAGTTAGTTTGCACTTTGGCTTAAAATCACTAAAACTTATTCAATGACGTTTTTGTTACGGCAGAAATTTGGACCTTGGACTTTTGCACGCTAATAAGCCAGCTCAATCCCAATTAATTGTCATTTAAAATATTCCAATTGACCAGAAGGTTTTGAAGAGATTAGTCTAAGGAGATCATATAGTCATTCTTTAAATGTTATAATATGCATTTATTTGTCACATGTATGATCCTTCAAGGAGAACAAACAAAGGACTTAAATGGGCTTAATTGTAAAATGACGTCTTCTTGTTTGGTCTGCAAACTTAAGATTATATAACTTCTAAGATTTCCATCTAGCTAAATTGCATCATGTGAACACGATCTGAATTCGACTCCTACATTCACTGCACAATTCCTAGAAATATGAGTATGAATTGGCACTTTGACCCTGTGTCTCCATAAATCATATTATGTCATAACGGCTAATTTATGATCTATTAACCTAACCTATCTCAAACCCGACGCGTGGCGACAAATTGTGATAGAAATCAATATAATTTAACAACTCCCAGGACTCAGAATAAAAACCTGTCAAAACTACCTCGCAAATGTTAAGGGATCAAACTCATCTAAACTAAAAAATAGTAAATATTTATTCATGTCATTTTTTTAACGATAAGGTAATCCAAACAACGATATGGTATTTTTTTTAAACGCTGAAAAAATGCGTTATCAGGATCCAGAAGGACTGAATTTTTTTCTGAGTCAACAAATAAACAAAATTACAAAATTTCCTCATCTCTATCAAAATCTCACAAATCCTCGAGGATTAACCGATTAAAATAAAGATAATTAATTGTGACAATTGTATTGAATGCATGCGAGGGAACTTGTCCTTGATGGTCAATAAAAGTGGATTAGGTTATGAATGAACCAGTTTCCTATATCCCTACCCTCTCATCTTCTTGTTAAGTGTTGTTGGTCATTGTCCATTCTTCTGTGGTCAGAGGAATTTGAGAAAGATTTGGTAGGGGGAGGTCTCTCAGGTCATGGTCATCGTCATGATGGTCAATTTGCCGCTCCACCCAATGTTGGTCACATATACGTTTATTGTAGGGAAATGGGATGCTGGGGCTCGCTCTTGCAACATTGGGACAACTGGGAGGCCAACTTTTATGAAAAACCGTGTTGGCAATTTGCGCTTTTCGTATTTAAAATACGGCTAATATTCGCAGAGGGAAATATAACCAGTCCTATAGTTTACACGTTTCGCAATTTTGCTAGGTTTTGTTGCACTTTTAAGAATTTTTCTCATTGTAAAATACGTATGACCAACATTGATGAAAAGTTGCGCTGACATATTCTCTTTGCCCTTTATATTGATTATGTAATTTTTAATGGGCCGGCAAACTGACCCCAGCCGAGATCCAGTTTCTGTGTAATCTTGATCCATGATTTTATACTACACAGTATCCACATAATCAGATTTTATAGAAAACGAGAGGATCAAATGTACGAGTGAGTACCATAATAATACAATGAGGACCACCAGCTCAATTATACTTGTTTTGTCAAACATTAGTTCCATTGTAACAATTATTTCATTGTGATTGACTTTTTTGAGTGAATTGAATTCCTAAACTCAAAATTTGATAATCATTCCCTAATCCATTATTACATAACTCTTAAATTGTTGGAGGTGTTTGTAACAAGTTAATTGTTGAGTACATCAAAATTTTCACATGGAGTCAAAAGGATTCCTGGAATGGACGGGCTGGAAAACTGGAGTCTCGTGGATTCCAGTCAAATTTCAACCCTGCTAAAGTTACTAACTTTTGCCAAAGTTTTAAATGTGTAAAATTGAAATATTAAAAGTGGATCAAGTTCGGCATTTGTAAACAAAAACTGGACAAGTCTAACTTTGTAAATCTAATTAGACTCCGTTTTTTCAGCATGTAGTTTGTTACGTGAATGAATGGTAATGTCATTGCCTTATTTTTTTGAATTCCATTATGGAATGCTTTAGCTCAGGAATTCGGTCCTGAACTTGTTATCCTTTCCTTTGTTCTTTAATTACAAAAAATTTCAGAATTGGAGGCTGAATGAATTTTAACTATTGTAAACAAACGGAATTGTTATTCTACACATTTAATTTGTAGAAAGGCTTTATCGGTTCAAGTAAGGGAAATTCCAGTGTATTTGGATTTGATATTTGTCAAGGCTTGCCTTTTTGATATTTGATCGTTTATTTTTTGACCTTTCCTTACAGCTCAAGGGTCTGATTATTGAGAAATGGCCGGTTCACTAACAAAAAGATGGCCCATACTCCATTTTTGGAAATTTTTCCTTGGGGTTGGGATGCCCCTTGCCCTCTCCCCCATTCCCATATACTACCAGACAAAGGTATGTTAATTTAGGGAATTTGAGCTTGACCCTGACCCTGAGAATTATTGTTCCTGTAATTTTGACACGATTTGTTTGGGATGACCCTATAGGTTGCTTGTGCGGCTTATACGATGGCTCTAATGGCAGGTTTTTGGATGTCAGAGGTTGTTCCAACGGCTGTTACAGCCCTCCTTCCAGTTGTTTTATATCCAATGTTTGGGATCCAAGAGTCAGGTTGGCCAAACTGAAACTCAAAATTTCAACAATTTTTGTTTGTACTGTAAAACTCAAAATGTTGCTGGTTTTACATTTCATTTGAAGGAGTCCTTGCTTCAGAGTACCTTAAGGATTCAATTCAAGTGTTTATTGGTGGGCTCATGGTAGCCTTGACCTTTGAATTTTGTAATTTACACAAGAGGGTTGCACTTCGAGTCATGTTATTTACAGGGACGAGTATGGCAAAGTGAGTGGTAAAATTGCAAAATTCCAAACTCAAAGCGTCAGTTTCCTTCAATCCAATTGTTACTTTATTTCTAGGTTAATGCTTGGAATCATGTTAACCACAATGTTCTTGTCCATGTGGATGTCCAATACGGCCACTGTAAGACCTGAACGTAGCCTGAATTCCCTTAGGTCAAAATTTAAAGCTTTTCAGATATTTTACAAATCTAACTAACATTTTCACGGTGTTGCAACTTTTAGACGGCAATGATGTGCCCAATCATTTGTGCCATCCTGGAAGAACTACTTAAAAGTCTTCGAGAAATGTATGCAGACGAAAATGTGACTCAGGAGCTTCAAGATGGTCTCAAGGGACTTGAGGATGTTATGAACCTTGAGGTCATCAATACTCTTGATACGATTGATGCCGTTCTTGAGGAAAGGGATCACTCAGAGCCCAGCTCAGCCTCAACTTCAACCCCTGTAACCTTCGATGAGGGTGGAATTGATCCAAATGTAAACTTGGGACTTCCGAGGTAAGTATGACCTATACAAAGATTCAAGACCCAATGCAATTTCACTTTAAAAATTTAAAGGTCATAATGATTACTGATGAATCTCCTTGACTCAAGAATAGTAATGAGCAATCAAAGAGTCTCAATGAGTCAATTCATAGTATGAAGACAATGTTCCTGCTCTCAACATGTTATTCTTCAAATATTGGAGGTTCTGGGGTCATCACGGGGAGTGGGACTAATTTGGTCGCATTGGAATTTTTAGGAAAGTAAGTTAGTTGGTACACAAAATTCCAGGTCAAAGGTCATAGATGACCTATTTACATTTACGATTTGCATTGTTTTAGCCTGGATCCCAAACATCATGGGGAGTATGCATCCGTGACCTTTACAACATGGATGGCATTTGCTGTGATCCCAATGTTACTCAATGTTTTGATTGCATGGGTTTACCTTCAACTCGTATTTATGGGAATCCCAAATCAAATTAAATTTTGGAAGAGTCGAGAAGAACGACAAAGGTCAAATTCACTGATTAATCCAAGGATTGAAACTAAGATCAAGAGGATGTTGGAACGAAAGTATAAGGAATTGGGGTCATTCTCCCTTCATGAAAAACTTGTGATTGGTCTATTTATTTTTATAATTTCTGCATGGATCACACATAATCCTAAATTTATTTCGGGTTGGAAATCATGGTTTCCTCATACGAGTGTTGGGATTTCTTCAGTGAGCCTCCTTGTGACTGTCCTCTTCTTTTCAATTCCAAGGAATAAGGAATTTTATATGGCATTTTGGAAACGAGGTAGAAAGACTAAAAATGACATTTTTTTGCCAAAACTCCTGATTTACAATAAATTTCTGACATTTTATATTTCAGATTTCACAGGAGTGGAAATGAAGCCACTTCTTGAGATGGATTTTGTTCTGAAGCGTTTCCCATGGGGCGTCATGCTCCTTTTAGGTATAAATTTAACAGCCATTGGTGAATTAAACGCTTTCGATCAGCAGCGATACGCCAGAATTAATTTTTTTTATTTGGTCAATATTAGGGGGTGGATATGCCCTATCCAATGGTTCAAAGGCCGCTGGTCTCTCCTCAGCAATTGGAAAGAGCTTGGCTAATTTGAGTACATTTCCTCCAGCTCTAATCCAATTGATGGTCATGACCCTGATTGGATTTTTGACTGAAGTCACCTCAAATTCAGCTACAGCAAGTATCCTAATCCCAATCCTATTGGAAATGGTTAGTTTTTTTAAGCTGTTTCATAAAATAATTGACGATGATTTTAATAAATTGTCTAAAATTTTCATCATTTAAATGTTTACTTTTTTTTAGTCCAAGGAGATTAATGTGCATCCGTTATATTTAGCCCTCCCAGCAACTATTACTTGCAGCTACGCCTTTATGCTCCCCGTGGTAAGACCTACAGCAATCTAAAATGGATCATGTCCTAGTCCTTGACCTCTTGACCGCAAGCATATTTTCCAACAAATTGACCTTTCAAAATCCTAAATTGCAATTTTTTATCGCCAGGCTACACCCTCAAACGCAATTGTGTACGCAGCCAGTGGGGACATGCGTGTGAGTGATATGATCAAAGTTGGATTTTTCATGAACTGCGTCTGTATCTGTGTCCTCTACCTCACTACTAACCTTTATGGAAACTTGATCTTTCACTTCAACGAGTACAATTATGTTCCTTAAATTAATCTAAATTAACCCAGTTTTTCAAACGTTTGATTTTCTTTGTAAAATACCTCAACACTTTGGCATTAACTTTAATATTACTCTCCCAAAAAAATGTTTTAAATTTGTAACTTTCAAGCTTTAATAATAAATCAATTGGGGTAATCAGATTTGTTGCTCGGAGTTTCGGGGATTCGGAGTCTCGGAGTTTCGGGGATGAAACTCCGGGCTCAATTTCAAAATCCTGCTCTCTGATTGGCTCTCACGATCTCCGAGGGAACTCCGAATCTCCGGACCAAAAGGGCATCTATAAATCTCGGAGATAATCTCGGAGTTTAGGGGAGGCCCCGAGGAAGGTCAATGGGGGTTGTTGGGACAATGTGGGGGTGGAGGTGGACATGGAGGGAGGTCAATGGGGATTGTTGGGACAATGTGGGGGTGGAGGTAGACATGCAGGGAGGTCAATGGTTGTTGTTGGGACAATGGGGGAGTGGGGGTAGACATGGAGAGAGGTCAATGGGGGTTGCTGGGGCAATGAACATGGGGATGAAGGTAGGCATGCATGGAGAAATTGAATCAATGGACAATGATATGACTTTTGAAATTGGTATATATTTTTCATTAAAAAAACTCCGAAGGGAACTCAGGCAATTAGCTTCTCGGAGTTTCGGGGTCATGCGCAAAATATTTTTTGATCCCCGA
>JAQIYE010000493.1:0-12248 GCA_034699765.1 Xenyllodes armatus
AAAACCAAACGTTCTGAATTTTTGAAGCACTAGCTGTATTAAAAAGCATGCTTTCACTTCGAGTTCAAATTTCCCCCTATAAGGATCCTTTATTATAATTCTTATTTGGACTTTCTTCAAGCTTTACAAAGTTGGTTTCACTATTTGGTAAACCAAAATTTTGTCTGAGTTCCCTCTTCAAAATCACACAAATTTATCCGGAACATTTTGAGAAAGACGATAAATATAGTCTAGTACTTGGACAAAATTCCAAAAAAAAACGGCCCATCACAGTAGTCTGTTCTAAAATGTTTCCCGTGTCTAATTTAGCCTTTAACTGAATCATTCTCATCATCATCAACATAATCCTGTTCTTCTCCTAAAGGAAGCTACAGACTTACTCATAGTTAATAACACAATTTTTTTTAAAATTCTATTATGATTAATCCAAAAGACTTTCATATTCTCTCGGGAACCTAAAATCCTACATGTTTACACTTCTCCAGGACAGATTTATTTGTAAGGGTTCCACACATGGGACACAATCTCATCCACTCTTCTGACTATGACGAGGGGGAACCCGGACCCGGATCCTCGTCCTTGTTTCTAGTCCATTATATTATTGGACTCATGTGACTTTACATTGAGTAAATGTTGTAAATGGTCCATTGTCCCTGGGTACTTTTACAGGAGGAGTCTAGTCTCCAGCAGCCTGCAACTTCTATTTAACCCTCAACTCTCTCGGGTAGTCTCTCTCTCTGTGACTAATTGACACTAACTTATGAGTTTGACTTTTGTGTGTCTCATTCATCCGTTTCTTTTCTTCTTCTACTGGCATATTAACACAGAAGAGCTTGGGAGCTCAGGAAGGACTTGAATTAAAATCTGAAAACTCTCTGGGTCTCCGGTTATTTTTTTTGTTCTCTTTTATACAAGCTCCAGATTCTTGTTCTAACTCTATGTAGTCTCTTGTAGTTTGTAACCATGCAAAATTGTCATAATGAGTGTAACACAAATAGTAAGCACAAGAAGGGACTCCGGTTCCTCAAGTTGATGAAAACATACTTGTGTCCAGGATGGATGGGTTATAATAATAATATGTCCTCTTTTTGTTATTTTTGTTATTGTTGGGGATTCCTTGTGCTTGTTCTGACCGAACAGAGGATCCTCAGATCACATTGTGCTGTAAAAGTAACCCCCTTTGGAATTTTTGATTACCAAAACTGGTCCAGTTTGGAATGGGTCCTTCCATGACGAATTTTAGTTTATCCTTTTGTTGTTGTTGTTGTCTCTTTTTCCGGGGACTTTTTCCATCCGCATGTATTTAGTGATCATACAAGACCAAAAAGAATTGTAAGAATTTTATTTTTGGGGGGACTTTCATGTTGTTCATGGAATGATGATGATATAGCAACATGAAAACAAGTCATAAATTACATGGATCTTCCTCATTTTTTTCATTTTTGTTGTCGAGGAATTTTTGTTGGTTCTTTAATTTGAGAAACGATGAAGTAAAAGGGATAATGCTTTCTTTCGATTAATCATGGCATAATATTTGTATCAAAATACTGTAATCTCTTGGATGAACCCATATTTTGCGAAGAAAACAAGGTATTTGTATTGTGATTAGCTGTATACAAAAAATCTTTAATTTTGGTAAATGCTTGGTGACTTTGAAACCTTTACAATTTGACGAAGTCTTGTTAATGAAATAGGCAAAATTTCTCTAGTAGGTTCAACTGGTTTCAAACTTGAAAGACTTTGCTGACTTTAATTCCAATCAATTCAATACAATTACTGAAAATTGAAGGATGGTTAGTTGGGGCATGGGTCAAATCAAAGGAGAGCTTATGGTGTGCCAGATGGACTTGATCCAAATGAAGGGCGTCATCATTATCTCCCATGTTCAATTATATAGGAGCTAATCCTAATAACTAACCACGAACCCAAGCAAGGATTATTATGTTTATTACTTGTTTGGGAATAGTAAAGTCTCCGATTAGGTTATATGTACTATATGCAACAATAAGAGGGGAATAAATGAAGGTGTGGGACCGTTTGGCTATGGATTAGATGTGAAAATACCCGGGTATTTACCATATCATTTTCATCCAAAAATCCTCCTCCATCATCATTACCATTCTATTCAAAATCATATCTGGTGAAACATGGAGTGAGCATCTGTTCCTGTGGTTCCCCCATACACAATTACAACATTTTACAACAATAGTCCTTTGACCGAGTCCGGGGACGAATCTCTTCCACTGGAATGAATGATTGTTCTCTAAATAAAAAAGTTTCCATGCAAAAAAAGTAGGGATGTCTCAGCTTGATTTGTATTCAAGCCGGGTATTATACTACCCGGGTTCAACCCATCCCCGAGGACCCGGTTCACCCCTACAGATATATCAACCATAATCCAAAAATAAAGTTAACCATGAACAGATTGAGTGATTGACCCTTTGGGTCCAACCAACTGAGGTCTTCCTCACGGACTCACTTTATTTATTTCATTTAAAGGTGACTGTATTCTGTATATCAGTCGGTTGTGAACTATGTAATCCTCCTCCCCCTTGGTCCCCGGAGATTAACTCTATTGTTGATTTAAGGGACAAATGGACAGGGTGTTAATGGGAATAGGGTCCGTCTCACAGATAAGTTAAGTGGTCGTGGTTAGTGATAGGAGTAGTAGTAGTTATGTAGTAATGTCTCCTCATTTTGAGGTTATTATGATATTAGAGACATTAATAAATCTGGGGAGACTGAGAGGGAAATCCGAGGGGCTTTAGTCATTTTTGGGTCTCACCTCAACACATAACAAATAATAATAATAAAATATCAAGTTTTCCTTTTTGAATTGAATTCAATTCTTTCATCAAAACTTTTCAAACAATTGATGATGATTCCTGATGAAAAGAGACTACTATTAAAGGACTTTTGAAAAACTAATAGGTAGAGGATAGATTTTAACACAAAAGATGAAATTTTACAAAACCAGAGAACGGTCAGGAAATCAACTGACTTACTACTAAAGCTCATTTCAGATAATATGGTTCTCCCCAGTAGAATTCTATATTATACTAGTTTACTTTAGAGAATGAACCATCCATAAAAAGATTTGAGATTTATCCTATAATAAGGGATGATTCCCAAAATCCCAAAAGTCCAAACAAACGGGATCCATTTGGAAATCTGGAATCTGGAGATTCGTCCCTCTGGAGTTTTTTATGACATTGTTCTTTATGAAAAATGATCATCTCCAAACCCCTCCTCTCCTGCTTTCTCTCCAAATTATGCTAATTACTAAAAGTTTCAATTTGGGAAAAGGGATTTCACTGATTAGGGAATCTAATGTAATGTTTCTCCAGGATTTAGTATTTGGGAGGAAATAAACCAGAGGGGACACTACTCGTATTCGTTTAAATTAGATGGAATCCTCCTTGGAGAGGAATCTGGAAATAGTTTTCCACCCGTAAATACATAGAATAGAAAAAGGAGAGAGAGAGAGACTTTGAGAAGTTAATCCTTTTGGGGTCTCCAATTCTTACTACTGGAACAACAGATGAATGAATGAATGAATGAATATACCACCCTACAACCAAATGTTATTCTACAGAGGGTCCATCCACATCTTCCTTGTTTGTGGTTCGTTGGACAAGTGGGAGAAAGTCAAGAAAGTGGATTCATGGATGTATGTATATGTAGGTAGGGTAGGAGGTTAGGCGAGTTTGTATAAACTGAAGTAAGACTCATTTTCTCCATCAGCAGGAGAAGAATCCCGACCAAGGAAACCAGAAGTCCCTAATTGCACTTAACAAGAGGAGTCATTTGTCATGAGTAATGGGACTCACTTAACTTACAACAACTCAACACTCACTCAAGGTCTCAAGAAGACCCAAAAGGCTCTTTTCCTCTTCTGACTCCAGAGAGAGTTTCTCAAACTGCCCAACTTACAAACGAATGATACTATACTACATGGCCATGGTGATTACTAGACTCCAGAGAGATAGAATTTGGAGAAGACCAAGACCAAGTCCAGATGATGAGAGAAAGTCCGACTTTGTCTATCTGTCCGTCTGTCTGTCTGTTTCCCTGACAGACTGACTGTGTCTCATCAGGCAGGCAAGAGGAGACTCTTCGTTTACTCTAACATTATAGTCATCATCATGATCATCAAGCCACCACCGGCCTTTCCAACAATAAGTTACAGAGAAAGTCAATGGAGAAAGTCTCTGGACTTGGAACAATTTTCCTTTCAACCTCCATTCATTTTCTTGAGGAGGAGGGATAGGACTGGACTTGTTTGTTTGGAACTATAACTAGTCGTGGTAAAATTTTAATAGGAATATGAATGAATGAATTTTGAAATATTAAAATATTTTTATAGAAAATTTATCCAAGTGGAGCATGAAAAACTAAAAAAATATATAAAAATCTAATATTGGTAAAAAATGACAGGGATTGACTAATCATAAATCGAACTCCTAATAAATCAAAGAATTTTGCAAGACAGGCAGGTTTGAAATGTCGAGTATGACATATTTGTGGAATTTCACTCGCCCGGATCCTTACCTCTTGACCCCGTCTAAATGGAAGGATGAGTTGATGTGACACAATTTCTCCACGTGGACAAGTGGACATGTTTTTTTCTTATTTATTTATTTATTTAAGGACAGGTGTGTGGATGTATCCTAAATTTATTTTTCTCATGAAGAAGTGAAATTTTTTTGAGAAACTTTGAAGTTTTTTCAAGTTCCGGTTTCATGTTCCTTAAACTCCCTGTAAACTAAAATATCTTGAGAGTGAGTGGAGAAGATGAGACTTTTGAGTCAGGACTTGGAGCTTGTACTTCTTTTCTTTGACTTTCTCGTTAGGAGTTTAAGAAATTTTTAGAACTTTTTCCGGAACTTGGCCTTTACCTCACTTGCACAAAAAAAAATCTGGAAGGTATTTTTAAAAAAAACTTTTTTAACACTTCCCAAAGATTTCCTGTCCGCACTTCACACATAAGGTTTCATGATTAATGAGTGAACTTTGATTTACTTCTGTACTTCCTCCCATGACCTGACATTTAACACAGAGTTTGTTATGACCTTTTGGGTTGTGAAAGCAACTGACGTAAAAACTCCAGGGTTTGTAACGTGTAAATAAAACGTACGATTTTGTCCAGTTCACCTGCATCTGAGTTAAGACCCCATCAACCCACCTACTCTATTTACTACTAACAAATGTTTATGCCAGATTTTTGAAATGGTTGATTTATCTAATTTTCTTGGCCTTGGATATTTTCAGTTCAACTTTTATGAATCCCCTGCTCATACGATAGAATGTTGGCAGAATGTTTTTCTGATACACAGCTCATTCGAATTATGTGAACTATTCACGGATTCTGATATGCTAATCTGAAAACTATTTATGAGAATTTTGGTTGGAATTTATTTGCAAGGAAATTAGTAGTCGAAAATTTGAATGTTACACTATAGCTCTGCACAAGTACCTGCTACTTTCAGCATCTACCTTTATTGTTTGATCTTTAAAAGTTTGATTTGGTTGTTTTGTTTGTCTTCGCCAACGTTAACTAAAATTTATATTTACTCAACCTCTAAAACTTTACTGGCTTCAAATGGATTTAATGTAGAAATTATCAAAAAAGAAAAGTCTCTCGCAGAGTCCTTCAGGTCAAAGTTGGCTCATAAAACTTGTAGAAATCTATTTAAGTTTGAATAGGTTAATCTTCAAGTCCATAATTTAAATAAACCAAGAAGATACATATGAAGTAACATTTTCACCAAGTTTTATTTGCTTCTTCATTTAGTAGATCCATCATATAATTTCTAAAAAGTAGAGAAAGCAAGGGAGCTAAACAAGGCACAAGTCGTTTCTGATTTTCCACTTCAGACTAAAATACTATTATATTCATCCAGATTACATACTAACTACAAAGTTTAATTGGAGCAATTTGAAGGAATTGATGTTATCAATTACACTTTAGGTGAAACAAATCCCTTATATCTATGGGCTCAAAAGCCATTTAGCTTTATAAATGTAATAACTTTTTTTTAGAATTTTAAAAAAATCAACTCTTTCAATTCAGTCTATGTCTATATTAAGTTGGCTTTCAAAAATACTGGCGAAAACACAAATGCTAACCTAAGTCCATAGGAAGGTAACTCGGCAAACCTATTTGACTGGGATTTTTTAGTTGACTTTCTGGATAAGTATATAGAATAAGCCTGTTGGTCATGATTTCCCTGTCCATTCGTGGTTTTCTATCCGACTGATATCCTAATATCTCCATCCACATCTATGTCAATCCAACATCCTTCAGAATGTCAGTCATGTCAATCCATGATGGTCTTTGGTCTGTCTGACTTGATTCGTTCTTCTAAGGTGGCATGTGGTACAAATGAGAGTTGGACAACTAATGTAAGCCTTATGTTTCGGTATGGTCCTCTGGACTCTGCTGCTGCTTCAGAACAAAGGGCCCTTAATGATTCTATCGTATTCTTCTGTTCACTCCAATGCAATCCAAATATCTCTCCTTGCTCAGCTCCCTTTACTTTCTCTACAATTCAATTTTCTACTTATTGTTGTGATGATGAATCTTGAGCCAACGTGAGGGGCTGGTTAATTGTAATCTCTTGGATGTCCCTGAAGAAAAATAAATGAGCAAATAAACATCATGTTTTGGCAAATCTTTTCAATTATTAATGATACGATTTTTACAACAAAAAAGTTGGTGTTTTACTTCATGAGAATTTAAGACCGCTCTCTAACTTACCATACGTTTCCAGCACTCCTCATCCCTACAATTGAAAAAGTATTGACCCTTTGGAGGTAGCATGATTTCTTTCACGGATTCTTCCTCTTGGGCCTTTGACTTTTCATAGTCTTGTTTCTTGGTTTGAGTTTTTTTCGTGGAGCTTGAGGTCGAGGCTTTAGAGCTTGTACTGCTAAACCAGCTTGCTCCAGAAGAGCAGCTTTCAGTATCTGAGTTGTCTTTCTCGTCTTTGGAAGGGTTCATGATGATGATGATGCTAAACTGAAATAAAATTGAAAAACATATTGTGTTAATTATCCTAAAAGTTCTTTAGGAAATACTTTGTAATGCATAATAGGGTTTCATGGATACTAAAATACAATGGGTGAATAAAATGATTGTAAAATTACCTTGGATTGGATGTACACAATACAATAACAATATTAAGGCAGTACAATGGAAGTTCTTGTTCGTCCAACTCTTATTTCTTAAATGGTTGAGTTGAATGGGAAATGACAATGCAAAATTAGTGGGATTATATACTCGAGTCACAAGATCTGGAAAACAAATTTTTAGTTGGGTGATTTAAGATCCTTTGAGTTGCTGTGTATGTATGCATAGTTGGGAAAGGAACATAACGTTATACGATGATTCATATGTGAAAGATGTTGTTGATCCTATTGTTCTCCACAAATTGTCACAATCATCACTCATCAGCCCCGTCCAAGACCTCTTCTCCATAATCAGCAAAAATCGGAATCCACGTCCGTCCATCCGGTGCAACCATTTACACAATGAACAAGAGGGGCATGTAGATGTAGATTGTGGCCTCATCATTTTATCGTTAGGTCTTTAGGGCTACGAGGACGATAATATTACTGTTTGGGGACAGTAGGACAAGGACTGTACTGTCCGGAGTATATGGAAAAATCCAGGCCCTTACTACTAGAAAATTATATCAGAAGAAGGATGGTACCTAATGCCTAACTTGACTTCATAAGAATCAAAATTAATACATCAAAAAGTAATAAACTGTTGAATTTTGGAAGTTAAATAAGACGAGATTTATTCCTGTATGGATATTTAGCAATAAATAAAATTGGTAATGTTTACGATGTCTGGATAACTGATTGTGAGTTTGTTTTTAAAATATCAATTACATAGAATAATAATTACGGGAGGTCACATCAGAGCTGTTACATCTTAAGGAGGGGTCTCAGTTAATTTTTATTTCCATGGATAATTTTCGAAATTTCCAAAGTTTATTACGTATGAGGGTCTTATATTACATATAATCGCTTGATGGGAATATCCAAGGATAAGAAAAAGAAAAGACATTTTTTGAGAGTCTTAAATGAACACTTTTTTATAATGACATTCAATAAATACTAACTGTGACATCTTCATCCAGAATGGAGTGAAAGTCTGTTGAATGAATTTGTAAAACATCGTAAGTACTCATAAGTGGGGCTTGGTGGTAGATCAAGGACAAGACGTCGTTTACCACTCCAATCTACGACTCAATCCTTCCTCATTTTGAGTCTTTGGGTCTCTGGTGAAAGTCTACATTGGAGAAAGTTGGGGTCTTTTCTCTTTCAGTCATCTCATCATCATGGGTCCCTCAATGATGGTGATAGTGATGTGAATGTGTCTCACAGCTGTTGCTCTTGAGTTTGAATGTAACAAAACTCAATTTTTTGTGATCCTGAGAGAATATGGGGGACATGTAATGATGATGACGATCATCAACACTATCTCAAAAAACAACAATGAAAAGCGATATCTTCTTTGGACCCAACTTTGGGTCTTAAATGAAATCGACAAGGACAAAGAAGAAAAAAAAAGTCAAAGGGACCCGTTTTTGTAATTAAACTGTCTTTTTTATACAAGGAGGAAGAGAACAAAAGGAAGACAGATGGGAGACTAATAATAATTTTCTTTTCTTTTCATATAATAATTATGTAATCGGAGGGAGAGGAGGAGGATGACATGACATTAAAATGTTAGCCAGAAACCCCATTCATAGAAAGAAAACAGCCTCCTCAGATTCTTTTATTGTTTTTTTTCTCCGGGAGAAAATAGTAGCAGGGGAGAGATGAGAATAAAAACTTTTTGACAATAAAAAGGGATGAAACGGCTAAGCAGAAAATCCGGTTAAGACATTTTGGTTCCCGAAACTAACAAAACCCGGGCATTTGAGTATTGAGTACATATATACATCCTTATTTTTTTTGGTTTTCAACCACTGTGACACCGTTTACCCTTGAGAACTTGATTGGAGTGAAAACCTAGGCCTCTACGGATTTTATGAGAGGAGAATCCCTGTGAATGAATTCATACCAAAAGAGCCTGGATCTGGTTTCCCCAAGATTCTACTTTAACACCTCTTAAAGGGGAAGATTTCATGCCACTGCCACCCCAAGACACGTTCTTCTTCTTTTTTTAAAAAAAAGTAATATCATAACACGGATTTTTAAATGAAACGAGAACCCTTTTCCTCGAGTTTTCTCTTAATAATTTCCCACAAGCTCCGGATTGGTGAGGGGATGAAATCGAGAGAAAGTTGAGACGATTGAGTGACTAAAGGACAATAAAGATTCTTTCGTTCGAAGGGTTGGGGACAACAATATTTTGTGTTTTTAGGAGTTTTTTATGGAAAAATTTGAATATGATTTTCCTTCGTGTAGATAGCATGAGTTTGAATTGAAAAGTAGATACAGAATACATACTAAATTCATAAATCCCACATACCCTGAAGTAACCTGATTTTATTTGAGCAAGATGAGTTTCTCAGATTGTTCAATTTGGAAATGTGACAACTGGTAACCACATTAATCTGTCGTGCCATGGGTCAAACTGTACATGACAAGTTGAAGCTTTAAGAAGTTTCTTAAAAATAACACACATTTAGTAATTTTCCTGACATTACTGGAACGTGAGTTCATTCTGCTGGTCTAATCCCTTTAAAAAGATCTAATTAAATTGTTTCTATGAAAAATTGTCAAATCATATATGAACAGATATATGAATAGTCATTATACATAAATATCTTTCATCTCCTTTGTTGTAAGATTACATATCTGGATCAGGGTTAATAGTGAGAATGGTCCTTTTACCCAAGATTCATAAGTTCCTACGGACTAACAGAGTTAAAAAGAAAGAATAAAGAAAATGTCTCAACTATTTTTTCCCTTCCTGTAAAAAGAACCCTCCTCCTCTTCCTGGATAAACAGTCTCTTTAAGGGTTATTGAGGATGTTTTCAAAATGAAATTCCTCTGATATTGCATTTTCACAGCCAACAACCAGGGCTGAGGAGGCGAGGGTCTCGCTCCTTTACAAGTCCATTGTCAGGAAGTCCACATCTTTTTTTCTGGATAAAAGACGTACCAGAACAATGAAAGATAGAATAAAAAATATCTAAAAATGTAGCCAGTAAGTTACTGAGCTACTAAAATACCCGGGTAGTGAAAGTATATAAGGATCAAACCACGGGATGTTTTTTTGGATCAGAAAAGTGGGTAAAAGTGGTCCTCGAATTCAAAGGACTGATTTCGCTAAAGGATAGAGGCCTTCCGGTTTGAATCTATTTAAAAGTCCTTGGCCACCATCTATCCATCCATCCCATGACATGACCTCATCTGTTGTACCCTCTCCTTGTGAGATGATCCTTGTGTCTTTAACTATATTTAAAATAGAGGATGGATGCCTGGAGGAAGTCCCACCACCACCACAAAATTACTCCTGTTTTTTTTCCCCATTCATATTCCCTGCAAACCCGGATCCAACTGTAAAATCGGGTAAATTTCCAACTTTCTCATCTTTCCTTCCTTCCTTTCCCCGACTTTCACCACACAAACAAATATGAGGAAAGGGTTAAAAGAAGGGCTAAAGTAAGCCTCTTCTCTACTTTACTTACTCACTTCACTTTCTCCCATCAAATAACATGATCTTTTCTACTTTTTTTTCTTCTTCTTCTGGTGGTGGGTGAGATGACAAGGGAAATGATATCAAAGCATCTGGTGGCCCTTATATCTTGTATATTTCAATTTTCAAGCCTGACTTCACGAAATGATTGAAATTTTTTTTCCAGTCCTGCCTGGGAGGAAGGAGGTTCTCGTTGAGCCTCAACTTGTCTCTTATTTTTTTTATTTTTAAAAGGTTCAAGTTGAATTTTCTCCATCCTTCTCCTGGTTTGAGGATAAGGATAAGGTTCAAAGTGTGTGTACGTATCTGGTCTCTTTTATCTTATTATTATTTGTGTATTATTATTATTATTATTATTATGACTATTATATTTATGAATTGGGACTTTCACTCTCTGTGGCTCTCTTGGGGATCCTCCTGTTTCTCATCCTTTTTGTTTTTTTTTGTAACCTAATACCCGGGATCCTACTTGGTTTACCCGAGGGAGGGTTTTCCCCCCAAGATCTCAACAAAATGTGTTCAATAAGTAATGCCAAGATTTATTTTGAAAGGGAAATTGAGTTCATGTATATGCATGAATCATATGGATCAAGAACCTATTAAGCTCACCTTTCCTTTTTTCCTCAGACTTGACATTGACTGAGGAAATAATTTTAAAAAAAGTTGGCAAAATAATTGTTTTATGTTTGAATGAGCCTCTATGTGCTATTATAAAGTATAAGTTGTTGTTTCTTAGGCTTCTTTGGGCGCATTAAAATATATGAGAAAGCACTCAATTCATCCAGGTTTAAATGATCGACCCGTTAAATTTTGATGAGGCTAAAACAATGTACTCTCAATCAGATTCCCGTTATGATCATTGTACACCTTATCCCAAGCTCTTGGCAAAAAAATTTATGTATTATTCAAAATACTCAACATTTACCTTTGTACGAGCAATTATGTTGAATCGAAATTATTAATAATCTGAACTATTAAAGGACTCAAGGACTGACTTTAATACGAAAATGTAAAATTGTGGGATGATACATGGACCATCATATATTCGGTCAATTTGGGTAAACCAAAAATTTAACCTTAAGAAAAGGTAATACAATGTCATAAAAACGGTAGGACCTTTTAGCTCCAATAAACTTCCATATCCGTATTTGTCGGTCTTTCATTTTCTCACCTTCATCTTCATATTGTGTTTCTATGGACACTTATATCTCCGTTGTATTGTATTTCCTTCAAGTTCTTTCGTTCATTCATTCATTCCTTTTTACTATTTAGGGCAGCAATTGGTAGTAGCAGTAGTATAGTAAATAAATAAAGTGTTGTTAAAATTTATGGAACTTTTAGATTTATTTTATGAACCTGTTCTAGGGTTTGATTCAAAAATCATTGTTATTCCGCAACTTTTTATTAGTAGTCCTTAATTAACTGGAGATCATGACCTTTCGTAGCAAACATTTCAAAGGTTTGACAAATTTGACAAACATGGCCAACACCTGTATAACAATTCCTGTAAGAATTCTATGCAGGAATGCTAAAATCATAAAGTGGCTATGGACTCTATGTCCCTGCTTCAGTCAACGTCAGGTA
>JAQIYE010000494.1:0-12243 GCA_034699765.1 Xenyllodes armatus
ACGCACTTCCCTCAACCTCTACCGAGCATCAAGGCATCAAACTAACTGCAGTTCAGTTTTAGAAAACCGAGGTAATTCTAATTCATGTATAAAACAAAAAGTTGTTTATTCTGTACTGTGGTACGCGTAGTGTAGATAACTTATTTAAGTTTAAATATTAGATGATTTTACATTTTACTATAAATATTTCTATTTCTAAATTTTGACGGGGTATCGATTCAATAATTGGATTTTTAAAATCACTTTCTTTTTTCTATTGTACATCAGGGTACATGAAGAGATCTCTTCATGTACCCTGATTGTACATAAGATTCCTGATTCTTACGACTTACTACGATAGCTTGTTGATTTACTTTTCAAGTTGTATCAAATTGTGAAAATGTTAATGTATTTTTGGTATCAATCACTAATTAATTATTCTATGCTATCGCTGATTCTCTTTCTAAACAATTCGTAGTATTTATTGTTTATCAGTTATATTTTTATCAGTTGATAGCTGGAGTCATGTACATAAAAATACAAACACCACGTCCACGTGCGAGATGTTAACCTAACCTAGCCTATAAGTAATACTAATATGTAGCAACTAGAGTACCTCTAGTTTTGTAGATAGTAATTTGAATTACTACCATCACTAACCACATCCCATAACTTATTTATTCCATTTTCCATTATTCCACTCCTCCACAAGGTCATAGACATGGAAATCTAAGTAGAGACGCAGTACATCACTTACTTGTTTTGATTTTGTATGTATGTAGTTGTCATTTTACATATATGATTCCTTCCTCTAGAATTTTGTACATGTAAATATTATTGAACCTATATAATAATAATTATTTCAGTTAAAATTATTCAGGCTCTTTTTTTTTGATGAGCCAGTTTTTCTTTCTCTTTAGTTTAGTTTACATACTTTGTATTGGATAGTTGGGGTTGGGTTTTTTGTTGTTGTAAATAATTGGATTTGATGGGTTTAATCATAAAATTTCCAAGTTCCTGTAATTTTAATTTTAACAACTATTTAGTTTCGTAGTGATATAATGTACTTTCCAATATTATTTACTGCCAATGATTATCTGGAAAAAAGTGGAATTAAAAAAAGTACAAAAGATTTAAAGAATCAAGGGGCATGGAAGTAGTGTAGTTCATCATCCTCATTACCTTTTTAAAAAAGTTTAATTTACTGTTTGTTTCTATTCTATTTTATATTTTAGAGATGCAGAAGACATTTCTTTCCCCTTATATAAACTCTCAACCCATAAAGAACCAGTTTTTAAAGGGTTTATAAATGAAAACTTTTCAATCATCATCAAAAATACTAAATAATAAGTTCAACAAAGGCAAAGGGGAGAATACAAGTTGCATTGCTTGCATGTTGCACTCAAGTTCAAGTCAAAAAAAAAAAGTCTCAAAATTGAAATTGCATGACTCTTTTTTTTTGCATTTTTGACTCTATTTAATTCCACTCACTCACTTGGGATTCCTTCAAGTAAAGAACAAAAACCAGAGAGACGAACTCAAGGAATAAGCGAAAAGTCAGAAGAAATAAGAAGAAAGAGGCAGCAGTGAAGGAAAAAAAGAGAGGCGAAGAGACAACCACAACAACAACAGGTAAGTTAATCCCGTTAAAATTATCTTCTTGAGGAGGAGGAGGAGGTGGAGGATTATTAATGCAGTGTACAGTAATCATAATTTTTTTTTGGTTTGTGTACAATATGCAGGCAGAGAGACTA
Organism: Xenyllodes armatus; assembly: GCA_034699765.1. Lineage (NCBI taxonomy): Eukaryota > Metazoa > Arthropoda > Collembola > Poduromorpha > Odontellidae > Xenyllodes > Xenyllodes armatus. The sequence goes on from JAQIYE010000494.1 coordinate 1,734, forward strand.
AAAATTATTATTGTTAAAATAAGTGTCAGTTTTAATTTTAAGGAAGGATGGGTTTGGAGTTGATATTTTGTTATATGTAGATTTTAACTTGAAGATAACGATTTTGAATTAACCCTGTGTGTGTGATAATTATTATTGTTATTTTCTTTGATTTGTATTAAAGGTGTAATGAGTTCATACTCAACACTGATGAGGCGTCCAGTACCAAATCGACACCAACACCACCTCACACCTGATCATTATTAATTTTTTGTTAAAAGAGGATCCAAAATTGTCAAACAAACAGCTGTTTTAGTGTTTACTTGCAACATCCATACTAATCTACACTGCACACTGACCTGACCTGACTCTCGACTGCCCATCAACTACATACTAATAATACAAGAAGGAAGGGGGGATTTCTGTGACTCCAGATATTTACCTTTTTAATTGAAATGAGCAAGACGAGTCTTCGTCATTATTCCAAAGTAGGTTCTAATAATAGTCAATTGTCCAGCAGATTACAAAATCAAATTATTAAGGATTCATCAGGCTCAAGGAGGAGGAAGAACCTTCTTCCAGACATTATTGTAAAGGGAGGAAGAGGAGTTAATTGTACAAACATTTGCCCTAGTACTGGTAAGAATACAAGTGGATTTGAAGTGGGGTCAAGATCTTCTCAAGGTTCCAAGGACTTGAGGAGAGGAACCTTGACCTTGTTCCAGACTCAGATTTCAATCAAGTCTTGGAGAAGGGACAAACTCACCAAGACCAAGACCAAGAGGAAGGGGCTTCAAACAGAAAGGGCAAAAGTTCCAGTTTTTCGTGATTGTCGCAACAATGCTTGGGGTGGAGGATTCACTTTGTAAAGATTTTTAATCAAGATTTTTACATTTAATTGATATGGACTGATTTTGAAGGTATTTATTGTAAACATTTTGTTTTTGTAGACTTTGGTGATGGAATCGGAAGTAGGGGTGAGATTAATGGTGATGACTCGACCCAACAACAACAATCTAATTTATTTCCTCAAAATGGTGAATTTCAAAAACTTCACTCAGTGTTTGTGGATGGTGGAGATCGATTTGGAGTTAGTTCTGTTGCTTTTGATCTTCATGAAGAACTTATTTGGATGGGGAATCAAGGGGTAACTTTCCATTTAATTGGATGTTCATTGAACGTAGTTAGTTTTAAGCTACTCTACAACAACAGCTACTTTTAATATTCCAGGGACACGTAACATCTTACTATGGATCAGGGATGGAGAAATATACATCGTTTCAAGTTCATGCAACCCAAGAGATTCGACAGATCCTTCCTTGTGATGAATTAATTCTTATTCTTAGTGCGAGTCAATTGAGAGGACAAGTCCGCCGTGGTCTTCCTGTCTTTAGTCACACGTAGGTTCCAAAGCTGAAAGAGTTCAATTTAATTATGGGTTTTACTAAGAGTTTGACTATGATTTGAATCAAACAGATCAGAGAACATGCAAGAGATGCAATGCATGCTTCAGACAACACAGTCTAACGTTATAATCGGGGGTCATCAATCAGAATTAATTGAATTCGATCTAGCAAGTCTTACCCAAACAAATACGGTTCGAACGTTAACACAGTTTAAATTTTACAATCCGACATGTTTCTTAAAAGTGAGTTTCTTAAAATTGATGTATTATTGAATGTAGGTCGAACTTGGGTTTGGGGGTTGTGCAATTCTAAGGAGTCAGGGACGATTGATTTGTGTTGGTGATCCAAGTGGTCAAATAAATCTGCTGGACTCAAGGACTTTTCGAAGGGAACAAACACTTGATGGACACTCTGGATCTCTTTCAGATTTTGATGTACATGGAAATCTTTTGGTTACGTGTGGTTTTTCTTCACGTCATGGGAATTTATCGGTTGACCGATTCCTCAAAGTGTGAGTTAGAATTTTGGGAATTTTTATGCTAGAGAAGAGAGAGAGAGAGAGTAGATTGGTTGATCTCTATAGTGACTCTGGTTTTGTTTTTGCTTTCATATAATTGTATAGGTACGATGTGAGGGTCCTTCGAGCTCTACCACCAGTCCCTATTTCGATTGACCCGTTCCTCCTTCGATTCCTTCCTTCCTTTTCTTCTAGAGTCGCAACTGTTTCTCCGAGTGGACAAATGGAAATTTTGGAGGTTCAAGCGATTTCTCAATCAAATATTTGTCTTTATCAAGTAAGGGAGCCGTAAGCGTTAATAATTTCTGGTTTTCGCTTTGGTTTAAAAGATTCTGACGTACCATTTTTTATTATCTCAGGTCACGACAAATTCTTCCATGTGTTTGTCCTTTGATGTGTCTTCCTCTTGTCATCAAATGGCTTTTGGAGATACAAATGGAAGTCTTCATTTATTCTCTACGTCCCCATCAGTTATGTTCAATTCTTTTTCCAGAGATACAGAATTTCCAGATCCTGTTGAAACGTTTCCACCCATGAACGTGAATGATGAGTTTGCTTCCTTTGCAAATATCCCACTGCACCTCTCCAGTTCACCCCTCCTTTCAGATTGGCCCGTAGAGTATTGTATCCCAAGCTATCGACCCATCATCCCCATTGATCCAAATATTCTTCAATCCATGAAAATGGTTGGAACAATTGGTTATGCACCAAATCCAGGAACATTTCGAAGGAATCAGATGCAGTACAAGATTGGGACAGAGGCTTCCCCATCTCCAACTCCCATGAGTCATCCCCTTAATGGTTCTTCTCCAACCCAAGATATTATTAATAGTAATCAAAATGGAAGTCCACACAATGATCATCATCACTCCCCAGGACAGCAGTCCCACGTCACAACGTTAAATAATCATAAGAATAGTTCTCATCAAGGATTTCAAGGACCCCAAGGGCTTAGTCCTCAACAACAACAACTTCATCTCCATCATCCTGTTCATGGAGGTAATCTAAATTCATCTAAACATCATCCTCCACATCCATCCCTTCAACAACAACATCATTTCCATGGACCTCAACCACCACCCCAACAACAACACCTCCATCATCATCAACCACCTCTACCAAATATGATGCCTGGTATGGGTCCACCACCTCCTCATCCCCAGGGACCCCTTGGACCACAACATCATCCACATGGTGGTCCACATCATCCACCTGTCCCACCCCATCAATTTTATTATCCTCCACATCATCAACCACCTATGGGTGGACCTCCAGGTCCACATGGACACTTACAACCTGGTGGTCCTCCTCCACCTGGACTTGGAGGACCTCACCAGTCATCACCTCGAGCCTTTTATCATAATACAAAACACAGTCCTACATTTATGAAAAATTTATTTCATCCTGGTAAAAGGACCTTTCATTATAGTCGCTTCCAACCACCAAAGAGGTACACGAGGTATGAATGGAAGAAAAACTTTTTTGAGGATTCTGATATGGATAACTTTAATCGAACAAAGTTTCCAGGTAAGGAATATAAAAAAATTGTAGACTCGTAATTTCAATTTCTTGCAGGGTAGGGTACAAATAGCTGCTAGTTTAAGAGCTTATTTTGTTTTTATTTAGGATTGGAGGCAACTCAGGGGAATTCTTACTGTAATTCAATCCTTCAGATTTTATACCACATTGATTACCTTCGTGGAAGTCTTGTTTCACATTTATGTGAGAAGGAAGCATGTGTGAGTTGTGAGTTGGGCTTCCTATTTCATATGTTGGATAACTCAAGAGTTGTCCCTTGTTTGGCTTCAAATTTTCTTCGAGCGTTTAGATTAGTTCCAGAAGCTTCAGCCGTTGGGATTTTAGTTCAAGAAGGACAGTCTAAACAACGGGCACAGTTTCTTCGACATGTTCAGGTTTTTCATATTTACATTACTCCATTTTATTTACTTTAGGGTCAGCGATGTCTAAATTTCATGTGACTTAACAGGAATTTTTGTATTTCACTTGTTTTGACAGGGGTTTAATAGGTTTATCCTTCATCAAATTGGAACGGAGACAAGTAAGAAGGCCCAAGAACAAAAGGAACCTGAGGACATTAATTTTGTACAATTATTTGAGATGAAACAAGAGAATGTTAACCGGTGTACTCGATGTGGTAGGGAAGAGAGAAAGGAAACTGTTGTCCTCCTCAGTAATTTACTCTACTCTCCAGATGGTAAGGTACTCATTTGGTTAACATTTAAAGAAATACTAAAAAATTAGCTGAGTTTTAACAAATCAAATCAGTAAATATCTATATAAAAATATCCTTACTGCCTCATTTTTAGCAACGAGTGGTGGAAAGCGATGTCGATTTGTGGATCTCCTAGCACGTTCATTGTATCCAGAACATACTTGCCCTGCATGGTGTGAGAAATGCGAAAAGTATCAGTCGACATTCCAAAGTCGATTCCCAAAAGCGTTTCCACCTATCATTTCCCTCAATACCTGTTTGGATAACTCACATGTGAGCCTTAATTTGATTTTGACCATTTGACCTTTATCACTCGAAAAGAAACACGAAGTATAATTGAATTAAATTGGATTATGATTGATTGATTCCAGGATTTCCAAACATGGAGGAATTACATGGAGTCCCTCCTTCCAGAAAAAGTTTCAAAACCAGAAGGGGAAGGACAAATTCCGGGAGGTCCCGCTGGACCTTCTTCTATTAGATCAGGTCATCCTCTGAGTCCAGGAGCACCACCTTCCCATGTTAAATCTTGTCGTTATGGGAGGAACTGTATGAGACCAGACTGTAAATTTTGGCATGAGGGACGAGTACCTAAGATTGATCATTGTAAGTGAAGAGCAAGTCTTGAGAAACTGTTGAAAGTTTAATGTTTGTACACCTGCATTTTGAAAATGTTTTAATAATGGCGTGGTGTCCAACAATTCCATAGCTAAAATGACAGAGTTCGAGGTGAATCCTGAGGTTCAAGTGAAATGGCTTCCAAAGGAAATACGAATATGGATTGAGGAGAATCGAAAGGTTCATTGTATGGACTTGGAGACTCAGGAATCCTCTTCTCTTCTCCCACCTCCAGAAGACTCAGAAGTCAAGACTTCTGAATCTGATGATTTCACCTCTGGGGATTATGAACTATTTGCTGTAGCCTGTTTTGTACGAGATTCAGATGTGGAGGATAGGAGTAATTTAGTTGCACTCATCCATGTTGATAAACCTTATTTTCAACGGACGGATCAACCTGAACTCAAATCTGACTGGTTTCTTTTCAACGATTTTTGGTAATTAAGAGGACAGAGCAATGAATCAATCTTTGTTTAAAAACCTTGATGGACAAATTTATTATCTTTGTTTGTTTTGTTTGACTTTACAGTATTCGTGAGGTTCCAATTTCAGAGGCGTACTCCTTTAATCCAAAATGGAAAATCCCATGTGTGGTGTATTACCGAAGGAAGGAGATACCAGAGGCACTACTAAATCCACCAGTCCCTCGAAGTATTGCTACAATTGAGATGTTTAAGAAGGTTTATGGGTCAAAGGTTAATCTTCATCCGGATCGAGTAGTTACATTTAAACCTTTGACTGAAGATGAGATTCCACAAAAGGATGCTCTTGTGGCAATGGATGCAGAGTTTGTAACCCTTGGACAAGAAGAGACAGAGTTGAGGATTGATGGAAAACTATCGACTGTCAAACCACAACAATTAACAGTTGCTCGTGTTACTTGTATCCGTGGTCAAGTAAGTTGAACCTATTGCTAATTCCAACAACTAAAAGCAAGGGGATATGATTTGAATGATGTCATTTACGTGAGCCTTGTTTGATTTTGGGGTCAGGGTCCTCTTGAGGGAACACCATTTTTGGATGATTATATTTCAACCCAAGAAGTGGTAGTGGACTACCTTACAAAATTTTCAGGAATTCAACCAGGAGACCTCGATGCTAATTTTAGTTCCAAGAACCTAACAGTTTTGAAAACACTGTATCTTAAATTAAGATACCTCATTGACTCTGGGGTCAAATTTGTTGGTCATGGTCTCAACAACGATTTTCGGTAAGTTAAACATGGTTTGAGTAAAAACTTTTTTTTTCGGATGGATGATTTGCAAATTCTAATTCAAGGTCTAACTAATGTCTATATTCTGTAGGGTGATAAACTTAGTTGTTCCTCCTGACCAAGTAATAGACACGGTCTCCTTGTTTTACCTTCCAAATCAACGAATGGTTTCTTTACGATTTCTAGCATGGCATTTCTTAGGTAAGTTAAAATATTAAGAAAGTGATTGATTATGGAAATGAGATTTTAAATTATGAGGTGTGATTTTAAATGAGCTTTGAGTTACTTTGATGGAGTCCACTGTCTGATTCTCTGATTTCACTTTTAGGGATTGTTATTCAGTCCGAAGTACACGACAGTGTTGAGGATGCGAGGACAGCCCTTTTACTTTACCGGAAATATGAAGAATTACAAAATTCAGGAAAAATTGAAAAGGCACTGGAGGATCTTTATGAAACTGGAAAAAAGATGCAATGGAAGATCCCAAATGAATCGCTTGACAAATAGTTGGTATTTAACTCCAAAATGGAAAGGAACAGGATCTCGATTATGTTATAGAGTGAAAGAACCTTTTCATGAACGGATGACAAAACAATGATGAAGAAAAGGATTTCATGATGTAATTTTGCGTCCCGCATCTCTGTGTGACCTGATTCTCAAGGACTCCTTTAATTAATAATAGTTTTATTTCTACAAAATGATTTACCGGTACTCAACTTAATTTAGGTATTATTTGAAATATTACCAAAAAAATGAATTATTTTCTTCTAGTAGTTTAGTTACGAGTAATTAAAATTTTATTCAGAGGATGATAAAACGTGTTATAGTAAAATACAATGAAGTGAGAGACTGGAAATTGAATATTAAACTTGGATTTAGGTAAACCCCTTAGGTCCATATCTAGACTTTAGACTTTAAGAAAGACTCGTCAAAAACAGTGTGTTTGTTTACCAAAGTATTATTAATTGTTAGCTACAATTTCAATTTTAATTGTGTAAATGAGAACTTTATAAGTGATATTTTTTGAACGAAATTAGAACACATAATTTTATTTTGTTCGAAGATAGATACCAAGAACCAATGAATTATGGGCAGTGGTTAAAATGTAAAACTTTAAATATCGAAAGGTATCAAAGTGTAATTGCAATCCCAGCAAATTCATCCCCAGCAATTAAATTAATGATAACTACTTACAAAAAAACCTCTTTACAACGTAAAGACCTTGAAATATGAATGTCTGAGTTTATTTTTGTTTCTGATTTATGACTTTTTTGGCAAGCACACGATGTATTTAGGAGGCCAAACTAAGATACAAAGATACTCCTTTTAAACTTAAACATGCTCATGCTCAGGATTCAACTAATTTAATAATTTATGTTTTATCCTTGATATACTTGAGGTAACTCATCTCCAATGTAGACACGACGCTCCACTCCGTCGCTGGTAATTACAGCAATCCGTACGACTCCTCCACTACTTCCATCCCGACTCATAGCCAGAGTTAATCCTAAAAGTACAAAAATATTAAAACTTAAGGATGGTTTGCTTAAAAGGTTAAGATAACTACTAATTGAAAGTAGGAGCGTGCTTTAAAAATTTTGTACCTGTCTTCACAAAGTCCACACTTTCTTCAAGGGTCATTCCCTCCTTAAAATTGGAGTCAACATAGCCATAAATATAAGTGGAACCTGATCCTCCAGAGGCTACAGGTTGACGAACAAGCATTCCTCCAACAGGTACTGAGTAAACTTGTCCTCCAAGACGATCATCCCATCCTCCAACAATAATCCCTGCTGTCATTTGATCACGGTAATTGTAACAGATATCCTTGAACACTTGAGCAGCTGAGTGAACCAAAATCTGTGTTCCGGTTTCAATCCTGAAAATTACAATGCACATGTCGTCAATACTGATTGATTTTGATTGCATATTACATGGTAGTAAAATGAGTATCATATAGGTTATAGAATGGTACTATTTAAGCCGAAAAGATAACTTACTGGTTGAATTCCAAATGATAGTTCACGACGCCAGAAATCGCTTGTGTGTCGGCAGCAGAGCCTGAGCGACAACAGTAAATAGAATCAGTGACCCGAGTGATCTTATCCGATGCTCGTCCTGATACATATTGTCTGGTAAATTATGCATGGCAAAAATGAAGTTAGCAACTCTAAAAATATCTATAATAATATAATTCGATTCAATCTTCGTTTAACAACAAACTAAAACTAACCCAGTTGTAGTTCGAGAGTCTGCTCCAAGGACAACTCCACCATTAAATTCAACAGCCATAAGAGATGTCTAAAATAAAGAAAACGAAGCATAAGAAATCCGAAATCGGCCAAACTCACAAATATAAGTATAGCGAAATCTATAATTTAATAACCTTAAAAACTTACCCCAGTCGACAACTCTTCTTCATCCATCATCTTCATAAAGTCATCTTGAGGAGGCTGATTCCGAGTTATTGGTCGTCGTTGACTAGTCCAGTGTCCAAATCCAGATCCTCCCCACATCCCCATCCCTCCAAATTGCATCATTGCCATTTTAGGTACTCTAAGATATTTGCAAAATGAGGAGGTCAAAGGTCAAATATCTTATTATAAGCTTAACGCCTAAGATCTAGGGTCGAATTGGAGTCCAAACTAATCTTCCAAAACTTTACTTACCTCTTCACCTTGACCGTTGACCTTTGACCGTGACCTTGCCCTGGCTTCCCCAAAACTTTCTCGAAGGTCAACTAGGTCGAAAATCGAAAAAAAAAGATTGAAATTCCTGTCTGTCGACAAAAAAACCTAGAACAAGCGAGAAATCGAATGAGATCGAGAACGAGCAATGACAATGACTTATTGCAGGGACACAATTTTGAAGGTTCCCGCGTCAAATTTTTTTTTTTTTACAAAATTGCAGTCTGGAATTTGGAGTGGAGGAGGAAGGAGAGCGTGAATTCAAAGGGGAAAAAATTGAAGGACAACCTCGAGGACCTTGTGTGACCTGTGTCCAGCATAATCAAATCAGTGACCTCACCAGTGACCTTTGACCTCACCTGACCTCGACCTGAGTTGGCCTCGACACCTTCATCTACATAAATTCAACGCAAGCCAGTGCTTTTAAGGGTAAGTTTTCAATCAGTTTCCATTACACAGTAATTCAGTTAAAGCATCATTTAAAAACGGAAATTAATTTAACTTTAAATTCGTTCCAAGGTCATCATGGACCACAATACTAAGAACGGTTTGGTCAAGGACTTGGGTCACCTTAGCCTCAGCAACGGTGACGATGGAAATGTGACCCCGGGCACAAGTTCAAGTCATCATAATGGAGTTGGAGGTGCAGGTGGGACTGGAGGAGGAAGAGGGCTCGAGGTCAATCTTGACCTCTTGGATCTTCATGGCCGTAAACGAAAAGTGGTCGAACGGGCTGTCAACAAGTACTTGGAGAGTACTAGGGACTATGACGATTGGTCCGCACTCCCACATCAAAAAGAACGAGAACCAGAGGCAGAGGTCAAAGTGGAGGAAGCTGCTAAGAAGGAGGTCAATGCAGGTGAAGATGACCCTGCATCAATTACTTCTGAACAAAAACAAGAACCTTGTTCATCTACAAAGGAGGACAATGTGAATAATTGGTTTGGATTTCAAGATATTCCAGACTCTGATGATGAGGAGGATGATAATCAATGTGTGACTGCTGCTGAGGTAAGTTAATTTGTTAATTAATTATGCTAAGGTCACGTTTTTCCCTATCATGGGTCATTTCAGACTAGAATTCTTCTCATCCTAAATCTAAAAGTTCTGGCGTGCATTCATGGTTTTAAACATTTTCAAAATAGCAATCAATGATTTCTAATTTCCATCAACATTATCAACTCATGCACATAATTTCGATTTGTTTCATTTTCATGTGTAGTTGTTTGGATTTGTGAGGGAAGAGCGAGCCAAAGTGTTGGGAATTCCATTCAAGGATCCAAAACCGAATCGATTAAGTCGTATTTTTGGCTCTGGTGGTGGAGATAATGCTGTTGTTGAGCCTCCTGATGAACCTCAGTACCTTTTGGAATTGGATCCTGCTTTATTCAAGGGCTTCATGTAAAGTGTCAAAGAAAGAACAATGGATGTCATCGCTCATCATTTGGATTTTTGGCTATTTTTTGAATAATTTGTTTTGTTCTTGTATTTGAGCTCGAGTGATTGGACAGAAATTAAACATCTGTTAAACAGTTGAAAACTTCAGTTTAAAATACATTTTGATTATTTTTTAACGATCATCTTTTTATAATTTTTGGATCCTTTCAAAGAATATTTAAAAACAATAATCCATATTTAAACTAAACAAACGTACTTGAACTGTCAAACACATGTATTATAGGGATTATAGTGCTACTGAAGTTCGAATTTTTTCAGTTTCAAAAACAATATCATAGATATCTTTATAGTGGCTAACAAAATGTACTTCCAGTCCATCCTTGATAAAGGACGGAAGGTCATCGTAATCCTTTTTGTTCTCTGATGGTAAAAGTACAACTTCAACATTCGATCTTTTGG
>JAQIYE010000495.1:0-12238 GCA_034699765.1 Xenyllodes armatus
ATACAAGTATTATACAGATATGGTTATGTTAGGATATGGCTATGCAAACACTAACCCCGTCAGATCAAGTACCTAAATGACGAATAAAAATATGATTTGATCAAGTTCATGAATGACACAAGGTCAACCGAACCCAAGGATGTTGGATTGTAAATTATAAATGCATCCCTTTAGAAGGACCAAGGAAATTTGAAGATGATTGATTTCCTTTGTTTCTATTTGGATTGGATCTTTCATTATGGTTTGGATTAGGTTCATTTTGAAAGAGAGAGTTGAGCCAGGTGTTGTTGTTGTTGTTTTGCAAATCTTTGCATTTTGATCCTTGTGACTTTGACAAGGTGTAGGTGTTAGATGGTAAGGTATTGTGTAGTTAATGTTGGTGTCTTTCACGAATTTATGAGACCCTGGGACATTGATTCACATTTGTTCCTCCACATTCATTCTTAAATTTTTTTATCTCCATCGCAGACTGAAGTTAAAAAATGATTACATTCATCATAATTTCAAAAGTCATTTGAAGCATCTAAAATGAAGTGATGTAGTTACATGCATGATGCATCTATGTATATGAATTTTTTAGACTTTTATGGACACAGAATAATTATCATAGATATTAGGTTAGGGTAGGTCAGTCATGAAATCATGTCACGAGCGTCCATTTATGAGCTCCATTTTCATGTCTGACTCTGTTATTTACACTGTCCATTTTGTGTGTTTTTGTGATTGATTGTCATTAAGTTAAGCTGTGAGAAACTTCAAGCTACTAATAAGCATATTATACATGATTTCATCTGGTTTCCATATATGGTTAAGGGATTACTTTTAAATTAAATTCGGACTTAATTGGATTATAATCATACACTTCTGATTTCTTTGTCCTTTATTTTACAATTATTTGTAAAGGCAGGATGAAAGTCGCATAAATCTGTTATTGTGATATATGATTTTCCGTCACATTTTTTCAATAACAAGGTAATATAGTAAAATGGACAGATTTATGTCTGGTTAGATTAAATTGATCTTCCAGTCTGGATTCTATAAGGTCGAAAAGATACAGGTGTTCGTATGTTTCGGTGTTAAAATCCTGTTTACAATACAAGTTTCACCAAATAAGGACCTTATCATGAAATCTCCATTCATTTCACATTGCATTGTTATTTTCCACAAATGGCGCTCATGCTAAGGGCACCGAGATTCTCGATCCGCGAAAGTCTTTCAACTGATGAGCCTGAGCAATTGATCATGCACTCAATACCAACAATGATGATGAGTCGATAAACACCCGTTACGTCTTAATAATTGTCTTAAAGTATTGCTTGCTGTAAACTTAATTCGAACATTTCGTTATCAAAAGGCTGGGCTAAAGGAAGCTGAGACTCATGTAGAAAAGCTCCTCCAAGAAAAGGAACTGGATCGAGCTGAACTAGTTCAGACAAACCGAATCTATGAAAAGGCTCGCACAGATCTCCTTACGGCTCAAGATGAGTTACGACTTGTAAGAAACGCATTGGTTTAAAAACAAAGAAAATCATACAGCTGGGCATATTAGACAGATAATTTTACAATCCTCAATTTCATCTTATTGTTTAGCTAAAGGATGAGCTGGCAGCTCCATCCCAAGACCAGACCGAGATCATGATACTCAAGAAAGAAAAAGATGAGCTGCAAGCCAATCTAGAGGAAGTAAATCAAAAACATGATGAGATTCTCTTCATACTGGAGGAAGAACGAGTTTTAAAGACTGACTTAATGTCCCAAATCGAGCAGCTGTCAAAGTTAAAGGATGAAATGCCAAGTAATTTAGCTGCAATTGAGTCAAAGCATGCCAGCGAACTTGAAGCAAAAGATGAGGAACTACTCGCTTACCAAATGAAGTTGCTTGCAGTTGGGTCACGTGTTCATACTCTAAGTGAAAATTGTCAACGGTTTGCAAAAACCCTCAATAAAGTCAAGCAGGATATTGCGACCAAAGAAAGTGAGAATGCCACAGTTGGGGTTGAACCTGGGACAACTCAAGTGGAATCTGACCTTCAAAGTCAAATGGACAGTACGTACTCCTAACAATTGATTCCTTCCGTTTGTTGAAAGAAGGACATTTTTTCAAATTAGGCCAAAAAAAGAACTTGAGTTAGAGTAGCAATGATTTCTCTTTAACCCTCCCTTTAATTAGGTCTGAATGAATTGATTAATCAGCTAGAGGAAGCAAATGCAAAGACAGAAGCCGAGAATCTTCGACTAGTTCAAGAAGTAGGAACCTTAACTCTGAATGCACAACAAAATCAGCGCGATATGAAAGCTAAGGTATGATTATATGATATATATATATAAGTATATTCCAATTCTTGAAGAGATAAAATTCATTCCTTAAATCCTAACATAATCCTAATGTGGTTAATTACATTCAGGACGAGATGATCACTTCTGCTAATGTACGAATGCTAATGATGCATGAAATTCAAGAAACGGTGGTTTTGCCTCACACTATGATGATTGAAGAGTCAATTAGTACAATGGAGAAGTTAAAACTTGACTTGGTAATTTTATTTCATGAGTTCCTAATAAACATAATCAATTATGAGGGTATGGCATGTGTAAAAGCTCAATGAAATGAATTATTTGTCTTGTTCAATTTTCAGGTCGATAAGGATGAAGAAATTTCTGACCTTGGAGACAAATTGAGCAAATTAGAAAAAAACTCCAGCTATAAGATTAAAGGTAAACTTTGATATTTTATCGCTTTATTTTAGACGAATGGGTCTTGTAAAAACATGTTCCATACAGAGCTCTCCAGTCAGTTATCTGAAAAAGAGCGTGTCCTGGCTGAACAGGAACGTGTTGTTGCTGAGGCGACTAAAAAGAATGAGGATCTCGGGTCAAGCCTTGAAGAACTAAAGGCCATGAACGCTAAATTGGTGAGTAACCAGATCTTACTGGACTTTGACTTTACTCTTGAATAAAGACTAAGCGAACATGTATTACAATATATTTGTTAATCTTAATCTAATTCCAGGAAGCTGAAATCGATAGTTCTTTTAAGACATCAGAAGACCTTATTGCTAAGTTGAAAGGCAATATGGACTTGGCAGAGAGTGAAGGCAAATGTAGACTATCAGAGGCCGAAGAAACCCTGAAGCGCCTCACTGACAAAATCTCAGAACTCAGGGGATCTGATTCTCAAGAAACAGATGTTTTTCACTCTCTATCAGAATTGGTATTCAAGATTTAAATGATTTTAATATCGATATGCGTATTAAATAAGAACGACCTGGATATTAATCATTGTGAACTATAACTTTTCAGTACCAAGACTATTCATGTTCTCTCAATAAGAAGGATGAACACATATCCGCTCTTCAGGGTCAGTTAGCAGAAAAATCTCAACAGCTCAGTGAGATTCAAAAGCGTGTCCAGGATCTGGTGGCCAACGCCTCTTCATCGACTAAGTCCCTTACGAAAGATCTAGAGAATGTCAAAGCACAGCTCATGAACAAAGAGCGTGAATGTGAAAGTCTTGTAAGTAGATCAACTCAAAGTTAACCCCCAATGTAAATATGAAGGATCATATTGAACATGTCTCTCTAATGCATTTCTTTATTAAATAGTGTGAGAATCTTAATGATGCTGTCAAGAAAAGTAAAGAGGAAATTGAGACCCGAGATCAGACTATTTCTTCTTTGAAGACTAAGATTCAGGAATTTGAGGAAGCCAATCTAAGGATGAGTGTTCAATTGGCTAACATGGAAGGAGAGATTTATGAATTGAATTCTAATAAAGTTGAATCGGACGAACTAGTCCGTGGGTTGGAGGAGAAACTTTCCTCAATTGAAGGTTTGTTTCTTCTTATTGTGTACCATTATCTTATATGAAAGCCAAAATACCAAAAGTTTATTGGGTGGTGACGAGTTGTTCAAAAAATACTTTGCTAGTTTACGTTAGCACTCTTTAGCTAAAATAATGAAAAAGTTTCATAAGGGTGAATTACATTGAAATAGGTCTCAATAACCTCTTGGAAAATGAAAAGTCTGAAAAAGAGAAACTTGAGTCGGAACTCGTATTTGCCAATACTCAATTGGATGAGCTACGAAATCAGAATAATGATTTTAACACTAAGGTTGTTACCCTTGCTGCGGAGTTGGTGAGGATCCTGTACTTTTTATAAATATCCTTTCTTCACCCTTTCAAGAAACTATTTTTATAGGTTTAACCGTTGTATAAACTTTTCCAGGAATCTCTTCGAACTCAGCTTTTTGAAACAGAGCGTAATAATGCAGCTAGTTCAATGGTACTACAAACTGGTGAGGCCGAAATTTCCTCCCTTAAGGAGCAGATCCAGTTCATGACCACCAGTTGGAAAGAAAATAGTAAGGAGTTTGAAGAGAGGATTGAACAGAAGGATCAGGCCATGGAATCCTTGGAAGAGTCACTTAAGAAAGCTCAGGAAGAGTCAAATGAATTGCGGGACAAGATTTCTAAGACACTGGCAGAAAATGAAGAACTTTCTCAAAAGATCAGTACCATTCTGAGTGACCTCGCTACAATCAGAGAACAGAATGTTCAGCATGAACAGGAAACACTGCACACAATTCAAAAGCTGAAGAGTTCCCTGAGTGCAACTGTACGTTTTTCCCCCTGACGTTATTACGCCGATGACTGAAGATTTTACATTTGACGACACTAATTATAATTAGTAAATCACGCTCTAATATATTTGTATTTATATGTTCCAGGAGACTCAGTTGGAAAACCTTGCCAAGGAGAGAGATTTACTGACTGCAGAGCTTCGAAAGAAGTCTGAAAAACTCCATGGATTCAAACAAAAAGTAAAGCAACTTGAGGAAAAACCATCCAATTTTAATATACCGGTAACTGACATTGTATTTTTGGTCTAGTCTCTAGAGGATAACCAACTAGTTCTTCTCTAAGATTAAATTTTCAATTTGGATGAGTCCAGGAACGAATTCTTTAATTTTCTGTCCGATCAGGTAAATCCGATCCATGAAGATTCTGAAGGGCCCAAGGATAATTCTGATATTGAATTTCTCAATTCAATTATCGTCGACCTTCAGAAGAAGAATTCTGAATTGAAACTTAAGTTGGATGTTTTTATTAATGGTGGATCAGTTCCTGATTCAAACTCGTAAGATAACTCTAATTACACTTTCTTTCCCTTCTTTTAGATTAAGGGATCACACATTATAATATAATCTTGTTTATTTTCTTTAAAGGAATCCTGTCTCTACTCGATCAAGCCGACTACTTCCGCGTAAATACTGTGACATTTGCTTATGTTTTGATCTTCACGAGACCGAGGATTGTCCCAATCAATCCACACTTGCCGACAGTAGTAGTACTCATGGTGCTGATCGTCAGACCGAGCCGCGTCCATTCTGTGAGATTTGTGAGGGTGAGTTGTCATTATGTATTTAGTAAAAGTGGAGTCAATATCCAAAAAAATGCTTATAGTATTCTCAATTTCTAAATATTTTTTATTTTTTTCCCTCAGTGTTTGGGCATACCAAAGAGTCGTGTGATGATGGAGAGACCTACTGAGTTTCAAAGAGTCTATACAAAATCAAGTCACTCGATTCATCTCCAACTTAACTAACTTATTAATGGAAAACAAGTACCTTTCATCAAATCAATCAATTACTAGTATTTAAATTATTATTACCCTAAATAAGCTCCCATTGAATACTCAACCGTAAGTGTGCTTTTAAATGAAACCAATGATAACAAAAGGGCAGCTTTAAAGGTAAATCATTATCAATGGTAAGGTTATCAATTAGTCTTTACAACGTTTAATAATTCTGACCAGGTATGTGTTCAATTGTACCTCTAGTGCCATAAGCCTCTCACGTAACAGGAAATAATAAAAGAAACCTTCATTAGAAATACATACATTTTTGTATGCGTATGAATGCGTATGAACATAGACCACCCTTCCAAGCTCGTCCATGACATATAGGAACTCCATTGATATAATTGAATATTGCAATTTATTTAACATTCTCACTTAATACTATTCCATTTTTAATACTTTATAAAATAACTTAAGGAAAAACCCTCTGATTAAAAAGTAGGTAGGTAGTAGTGGTATCAAACTATAAAAGTTAGGACACTGGATTTTCAATTTTCTGTTTGTTTGGAGTTGTGACGAGAGGAATATTTTGTTCTTAATTTAAAGTAATAATTAATGGTTCAATTACATACCTACTAATAATACACCTACAAAAGGTGGTTGGATTTGGGATGGAGGGCTTAAATAGGGGTAGGTTTAATTAATTAATGAACAATTTACCCTATGGGCTTCCAAAACAAATGAAAGGTTTTGTTTCACAGTCAAATAGTACAAACAACAGGGAAGCTGAGGAAAAGTTGCACAAATGACCTTGGGTATTACACAGACTTATTAGTTTCCTTCCAGACTTTAATAACTTAAGAGGAGGTTAATCCAAGGTTCTACACATTATTATTAGTAAGTAGTTACTTCAGGAGCTCCTGAGGGATTCTCAAGGTCTTCATTTTGGGGATTTGTATAAACTGGGTGAAAAATTGCATTGCAATGCTTGGAAGGAATTATAATTAATTGATTAACAAAGAACGGCTACATTGAAACTGACATGGGATAATGTAATAAATAAGTAATTAAGTATATAAAATAGGATGGATTTAAATTAAGCTGGACTGAGGAACTTTTACTAATACAAAGTAATAATGGGAATTGTTCTAAGTAAGTGGTAGTAAGGAAAAATTACTGACGAGGTCATATGTCATGGACAACTGAAGCCCTTCTGATTATTGTAATTGTTTGGAAAGGAATGAAAATCCTAAAGGAATTGACCCTACAGACACTAAATATGTATTTATATGACCTGGAGGGTCCGGAGGTTACAAACTTACTATAACTACGAATATTTCTAAATTCCTTCTAATACGTCTAAATTTTAAACATCTAATCTTAAGCACATCTCATATAAAAAACAACAAGAAATGTTTCCAGTTAAGCCTAAATCAAATAGGATATTTCACTTTTTTGTCCTTCAAAAAAAAAACAATTATTTTTTTGACCGAAGACTCAGCCTCCGAGTTTGGTTATTTTGTTTTTCTTTACACAAAATAATTACTAAAAAAAAGTTAGTTACAATTATAACAAAAGCAAAAGAAGCTTGATTTCGTTTTCTTAGACCTTAAATATAAAATATTCATCTAATTAGCTAAGGATTTGGATATGAATGAGTGTCCATTTGGAAAGTTAAAAGTTTATGGACACAACCACGTCCATCCCAACCCAACTCACAGTTTTATCCAGTATGTATAAAACTTTGGTAAAATTAAGTTTTTAGCAGCAGAACATTTAAATTATATTTACATTACATTACAAGTATAAATACAAAAAACAAAACAATTTACAACAAATACAATGCGGGATCCACACACGACAAAAAAAGAAGGAATTGATGATCCCTTACTTTCTCATGTAAAAAAATTCTAGTATGTACAAGTACAAAAAGAGTACATTTAAGAATAATTATCATAATAATTTATAGTTACGATTAAACTTATATTATTTATACAATTCTATATTTAATTATAAAAAACACACGGTAAACTCTCGTCCTCCTCACTCACTTCAGTCCAAGGGCACGCCAGAGTAATGACGGGGAATGAGAAGATTATCATCCTTACCTAGATTGACTACTAAAGTAAAAAAGGGCTGGATTGGAAATCTGAGCTGTCTTCAAAGTTTTTTGTTTTAAAAAAAAACTGTTGATCAGTATGGGAGTAATCCCTTAAAACAAAACAGTTGCCTGCGTGCTTCAATAAATTAACCCCTGTGAGCTAATTAGGTGAAAACTTATCTAGCAAACTAAAGTTGCAATTTTTAAGTAGTCTGTCTAACTGGACTGGACCCAGGAAAATCCAGATAAAAAAAAATTTAAGAATGTAATTCAGTTGGTCTCCTCATTCCGATACACTCACTAATCCGTGAAATCCCATCCACCTTCCTCCATTACATATCTCAGCACTCATTTTGAACACAGTAAGAATTTTGTATAAAAAAAGAGACGAATTTACAAAAGGTCATTCTGATGTCTCGGAATGAGAATTTGACCTAGGGGTAGTTGATTGATTTAAGGTGACTTGGGGGTTCATCCTTCTGAGCATGGCCTCAACTTCAAATCAATGGCCCTCGGATGTGATAATATTATGAACTTGCTCTAGTTTGTAACCGAGTCGTTGTTTTTGTGAAAATTCATCCTCTTCCAGAGTCATCATGAGTTGATCATTGTATTTTGAGGCGTAGTTGTAAAGTTCCAAGAGTGCACTCTCAGTACTAAACTCACTATTATGAATCTGAAATATGTGAGAGGCAAAGAATTAAAAAATAAGTCTCAACATTCCTGCAGAACTTTTCATCATTAAAATGTAATTATGCCAAAGTCAGTTCCTTACCCTTGACTCTTCGGCTAACATTGCATTCATATCCTGATCCGAAATACACGGCATACTCTTAATGTCCGAGTAGTAGTGTTCGACCCATTCTTTGTAACTTGGAATGTCTTTGGCGTATAGGAGCTTACTACTCGGTGAGTCTTTCCCTAAAAGAAAAGAGCAATGGATACGCAAATTAAATGGAGCTCTGATTTAAAGAATATTTTATAATATTATAAATAATACCTAAACGATGTTCTGAGGTTGAACAAGCATCCATAAATGTCTGCGCTACGACGGAGAGACACGAGTCCACAATATTAGATTTGTGAATGTCAAACACAAAATTTGGATTCTTGATCAAATTGACCCAAAATCGAAGAGGCAGGCTGTGGAGGCAATAAACAAATTACAATTAGACTTAATGAGGACTATTTTTAATTTCCGTCAAAATAAATCGCTAGGTCTTGTAAATTCCCTTTACCTGTTACTTTTCCACGTATGAACAACTTCAGGATCAGTGATCCCATGTTGAAGTGCCTGATCATCCAGAAAATCAAACATGTACTTAATGGCAAGGGGAAGGGCACTTCCCCCATGCGCTGTACTAAAGATGGTCGTAAATAAGTCATCCACAAATTTTTGAAGAGTGAGCTAAAAAATTTCAACGGATATGGAAATATTAGTAACAAGTTCTTCAACTCCATTTTTTTTAATCAATATGTCCACCGTCCTCATTCAAGAAACCCACCTTGGTTGCAAGAAGTCTGGTTAAATAAATTTCTGAGACCATCTTGTTCCCCCGTTCCCCTTCCTTTTGGTTGTCGTTGTCATGATGTTTGACTAAATGCCACACCTTCATCCCTCCTTCCCGATCATGGTTTAAGGGTGAGGTGGCTCTACTGAGTGGTGGACTTGCGGAATTATACTTACTCAAGTTAAGAGTCTCGTACTTGTGAGACTTTTCAGAGCGCTCTGATAAAATAGACAAATTGTACATGGACGATTGTTTTGGGACCAGAGTTAGGCAAGCAGCGTCTGGGACCTAAAAATTGAATCAGAACTATTAAAACTTTCCATCATTTCCACAGGGCATCCAAATAAAATCCATTGCTAATACTAACCCGGTAATGACTTAGAGTGTTCAATTTCTTCCATTCTCCTTCAGTCTTTGTTGTACTATCCTCATCATATAAAATGAGCCTTCCTTTGTTCCCTGTCCGCCATTCTATAAAACATTCAGTGTTAAAATTTCAAGGATCCCAATCACAATTCAAACTCATAAATTAAGAAAAATCAATTAACTTCGTAATTACCAAGATCTAGGTCTTCTTTCCTAGGTCTTTGGCTGTACTGGGTTGCCCTATAGATTGTGTCCAGGGCTTTCTCTTTCATTTGTGTGATGGTGTCACAGTCAAGGACTCGGACAGGGACATCTGTATTCTCCTGATTTAGGTCCAGCCCTGTCATGTAAGTGGTTTGATGGGACATTGAGACAAAGACAGTCATGGTCTTGTACCCAATTGACTGACGAATTAATTTCTCCTCACTGAGTGAGTATCGAGCCTCTGCAGTCACAGCATCCACAGGTCCCTTGTCAACCTGTTGCTTGATGGCCCTGTACAGTAAGTACAGAGGCTCACCAGCACACTCTTTGAGAAACTTGTAGAGAAGGAAGGTGAACCAAGCCGACAACATTTTCTCAGCAACACTCTCAGTTCTATTTAAAAAGATAGACAATTAATAAAAATTGAAACCATGGCCAAAACTCTTCAAGGAAAAATTAATCCCTTGTCTAACCGTCTCAAGAGTAACTTGGGATGATTTTTACTCTCCATTGACTTCTCAATCAACTCAGCCAATAATGTCTTCAGGATGTCAGTACAGTACTCCATCCTTCCTTGGAGGGAAACCATTATAAGAGAGGCTACATTCACTCTGAAAGGGAAATTATTCATTTGGATTAAAAATAGAACTAGAAATTTGGGAAACATAACATAGGGAAACGCTTGAGGAGTTTATATATAACTTAGGTTACCTGTCCCTCATTGAGAAATATCGATTGTTCTCAAGGGTCCTTATAAATAGGAGGAGGAAGGTCTTATTTAAAATGAGAAGTCCAAAGTGCCGAAGACCCTTTGCTTTATAATGAAGGTCTTGACGATCCAATTGAAGGACAGCATGATCCTCCCCATTCGGGAATAAGATTTTCATTGAGTAATTGCGATAATCTAGGAATGGTATTCCACCAGACGTCATGTCCCCTGTTAAGTCTGTCATTTCTGTTTGGAGCTCAGCAAAAGCTGAAAGTGGAGTAAAAAGGCTCGATTAGTTACTTCTGTCCAAGTTCAAGGAAGCTGATCATTGGACAAATTCCTCATTTTACACTCTTACCTTCTTTACACTCAGCCGCAACACGAAGTTCCAGGACATCCATTTGTTCCTGCATATTTTTGAGAACACGATTGCTCTCAGTTGATTTCCTTCGGTATGCAATGAGGATAATGATGAATACAACAAGGATGATACAACCGACGGCTATGATGAAGTACAGCATTTTTTGAGGGAACTCAGCAGCCGTCACATGATCATACCGAAGTCTCCCAATAATGTAAGTTCGATTATTTCCAACCTTGACCTATTCATTACAAATTCAAGAACAATTAAAAATTAAATAAAAGGGTGAATATGATCAGAGGCTTTCCAAACTTTAACTTACAATGACTTTAGGTGGTTTTGAAGGGTCTGGGTGTCCATCCTCTGTTACATCCGGCGGTTGAAATGCAGGAGGTTTACAAGTTAGCTGGCTCTTTGAGAGTGATGTAACATTGCAGACTTTTGTTCCAATGAGTACGACCAGGTCAGTTTCATCAGATGCTGAGTTTAGGTTCCGTCCCTGTTTAAAACAAACGCAAATATTAAAACCTTAACCTCCTGAACTTGACCCAAGAAAATATCATTTTCACAATCAAAGTTTCTGCTTGTACTTACATTAATTGTCAAGTAATCACTCTTGTACTTCTTAACTTTTTCTTCAAATGGATCGTAATGCGGATTGGGATACAAGTGAAACTGATGTTCATCCTCTGTTAGATTTTGTACCGGAGTATTCACAGTATCCAGAATGAAGCCATACTGGAGTTTCAGATAACCATCTCTAGCATCTACCTCAGAGAAGTCCTCAGGCTCTTCGCGGTCCATGTAAGGGGTCTCATTGTTGTAAATTGTGCATGGCTGTTGATAAGTAGGTTATAATGAGTGAAATATGTTTTAAAATATTTAAGAGGTGTCCTTGAAAATAGTTTTTATGTTCAAACACTTACACTGGTGTAGTTCGCTCCATTGTACACAACGTACATGTAAGGTTCTTGGACCACATCAAAATTCCGACCCTCGATTGTACCATTGATCCCACCCGCGGGGATCCATCTTAGAGTTTTATCCTATTGATAAGGAAATAAAGGTTTATTTTCCTTTCCTAGTTTGTTAACTTAAAAAGTGATTGACTAAAAATTGTAAAATGATGTATACCTTGTCCATAAAAATCATTGGATTATCCACATATGTATATCCAGCATCAAACATACGATCCCTATGATCAAATTGTACAATCACACGAGCTCTCATTTTCTTCTTTACACTTCCTGTTCAACACACAATCTTGGAGCTTGTAGTCTCTTTCCTATTATCGTCAAAAAGTAGGACAAGTTAATTGATAGTCAATTGGTAATTCACGGCCACCCTCAACTCAAGTTATATTTCGTAAGCCACTCACGATAAGATAGTACACGGAGTACTCTCAATG
>JAQIYE010000496.1:0-12235 GCA_034699765.1 Xenyllodes armatus
GGTACATAAGGGATGGCCAACAAGATGCTATGGTCCACCTTTCCAAATTCGACCTTCACTTGAAATGTTTCCCTTGTCAGTAGAAACTTCTTTCATTTATCATCCATACATATTCGTACTGAGGAAAAGTCGAGGGACCTGCTGAAGATGAGTCCTCGTGAATCCTGTATTATAGCAGTTCGGAGTTTAGATTTTGGTTTTTGGTTGGACACTACTACAGAAAACTTGTATGTAGTTCTTTGGAGAAAGTCATGGTGGTGGAAGTCATAGTAGTGAAAGGTTTGGAAAGAAGAAAAGGAGAACTTATCCCCAAGGACAATTCCTGACCCAGTTAATAATACTGGGCACAATAAGAGAAAATGTGCTAAGAAAGAGTTCATCCATGCGATGACAGCAAGGACACAAAATTCTATACCTGATCCAACCACTACTATAGAAATTTTACTTGCTCCTCTTCCAAATCCCGGTTTTTATGTTCCCCATTTGATTTTTTTTATATATATTTTATTTCTCACACTTTTTAGATGACGAGAAAAAATACTGTAAAGAGAAAGGAAAAACCCCAGCATTCCAATAAGTAGGTTTAATAACCTTACAGCTCTCCTTCTTCAGTGATTTGTCAAATGATACTTACTTTCCTGATATCCTTGTTCCAGATGTGGATACATAAAGGAGGATAGAGGAGTTGACCCTTTAATAATAAATCCCACAAATTTTCTATTGACCTTCGGAGAAGAGGAGAAAGTGCATTAGTTGGATTATTTAGTGAGGGAGAAAGTCACATTCAGTGAAGTTTAGGATGGCGCCAGAGTTTTTTCTCTCGGCCGTTCCCAGTTGTACAACTTTTGTTCCTCTTCTGGAGTTTAGTTGATAGTATCCTTGAAATTTCTTCTTTTTTTCTACCAATGAAATCTAACCCCGAATTAGCCTTACTAGTGCTAATACAGTACTTTACCAAGTAAGTCAAGTTTCGGCCTTAAACTTGAGTTAAATATGTTAGTTGAAATTTATTTATCAGAAGAGAAAGTTTGTACGTCAAGATAAAAAAGAAAAAGAGTCGGTCGACCTCCTTTCTCCTCCTCCATTATTTCCCTTGATGTATTGAGTCCTCCTATAGTGAAAGTAAAGAGAAAGTCAATAAACTCTAACATGATGATGATAGTGAGGGTTTAGGTTGATCCAGTTATCAAAATCCAAACTCTATTCATTGAGAGTAGTTTCTTGTTCCAAAATCGAATTTCTCTCCTCCTTCCATAATTCATGTGGATTTTCATCTTCCTACAGATGCCTTTACCACCACCACCCATCCTTGTCACTAGTTAATATCATTATTCAAGGTTTGCAGGGAAAAAGAATAATAAAAGCCCATGAATAAGGGAAAGAACCTTGGACCAATGGATTTTGGTTCAATATCCAAAAATTCGTTGATTCAACCAGTAATATAAATGTTGTAATCCTTTTCCCAAGAATCACAGAAGAGAGAAGAGATTAATTTACACAAAATCCTCCTCCTCATAATACTCATAATACATTATAATATTGTCGGAAAACCCCCTGCACTCAAAATCTGTATTATTATTTATTCTTATTATTAAGATAATTTCATGGTTGCTGTAAGTTAGAATCCTTTCAATTTTTAGAAGAGAGTCCAATTACATGTGTAATGGAAGGGTTTGAGTCCTTGTCCTCGGGTAGGATTGATTGCAGGCTAAAGCAGAACTTTCACCGATGACTGAATTGAGTCCAACTGTAATTTTATATGTAAGTAAATAATGTGAGGGATTCGGATTGGGCGGGTCTCCCCTGTCAAATTTATTCCTTTTGACTTAATCAAAAGAAGTAAAGTGTAATCACTTCCTGTGAGTCCATGAACCAATGATTAGGGAACACGAAGGGGTCATTTACATTCGGGATTTACATAATGGACCCACCCGAAAATCCATTCATTCTACACGCCCTTCAGCAGGAACCATGGTTTTTATTATTATTATTTTCAAATGAGGGTTCTACAGGTTTTCTTTTGGGTCTCTGGATTTAAAAGCTGGAATTAGTACTAATATTCTTTTATTCCGGAGGTGTAGTAGTTGGATGAATAGGAGAGTTCATTTAATGCATTCAGGGAGGGAAATGAAAGGTAAATAAATAGATTAGAATGACCTTATTATTCTTTTATTGTAGGAGAGGCATTTTTATTTATGAGGACCCCACGTATCCGTTATGACAAATTGTACAGCGATATGGATTTTATGGAACTTAAACTAAAGTTTTATTATGAAAAGGAAAATCGGTTTATTAGAATAGAATTACATTTGAATTTCTTGAAGCAAACACCGGTACACAGTTTCCGTAAAACAAAGTAAACCCGTACCTTACCTATCTCAAATTTAACAGTTCTAAAAGCCTCAAAGTCTAAATTAGTCCTATAAGGATGAAACCCTTCATGGTAATTGTGAGGTGGTTTTATCTTTGATTTGGAATCCTACCCTGTACATAATTAAGAGGATTATCCAACCGAAGCCCCCACCACCACCTCCAACACGTATGAGAATCAACAGATAAATGTTAATTATCTGTAAATGCCCAAAAGGGGTACATTAGTCTCGAGCCCAAAACAACCTCCAGACAAATCCTTTTACTTTCACTTCCAAGTAGTACATACATTCGCATGTGGAGAGGAAACTGTGAGAAAGTTCTCATGTAGGTGTGTTTCAAAATCGTTTTTATAGGATCATCATTAAGGACATTAGTGGGAGGTGTTAATAGTTGAGATCCCTTAATTGAATGAGAATCTAAAAGGCCAAGAGTCCAGGAAAAGAAAAAAAACAGAAAACCAACAAAATTTCTTTAAAAAAAGACTTTATATAAATTGCTTGGTGAAATTATAAGCTACTAATACGCCATTTAACAATCGGAACAAAGAAAGCCGCCGTAGAGATAAAATCCGAGAAAGAAATAATAAATAACTTAGATTTCCTTCAGACCTAAATGACCTTGTAACTATTTAAGTAGATAGATAGAACTCGACCTTTCCGTCAATTTGACTTGGATCCCATTTAAGGATGATGGAGGGAAACTAGGAAAGGAGAAAGTTTTCCAATGTGGAGAAAACTCACATTTCTAAACAATTATCGTAAATACTGAATTTCAGGGATGGGATGAGTCCTTATCGTATCCACCCATATCCTACAACAGTCTTTACTCTCCTGAAGCTCTCTTTTGGCCTCACTTCCTTATATGACCCACCACAACTCATTCTGAAAATGAGAGAGAGATTTTAACTCATCTTCTTTCTTTGGCCTCATTTGGAACTAATACTCACAGAATACTGGTGATAGTAATACATACAGTTTATATATCTGTATATGTGGAGAAAGTAAAAGCAAAGTCGGAGCCAGGAGGATCCCGTGATTGGGATGAATAATATTTCAAGGTTTCTTTTAACAATAGAACTGCGTCCAGTAGTGCAGTGCAGTGATACGAGTAAGAGGTAGAGATATGAAATAGAACTGACTGACTCTCTCTCACACACACACACACAAAAACTTTTTCCTTTGTCCCATAACTTCTCATTTGATAATCTGATTTCCTTCAGAAAAAAAGTCAAGAGAGATGAGACTAACTTCCTTTTTTCCCTTTTATTCCTGGATTTCCACCTTTCTCCAATTTCCAGGAATTTTCTCTTTGGATCTGGCTCTCCGGGACACCAAAGAGCTCATGGGTAGGAGAGAGACTCCAGGGGGGAAACCCATGGCCTCTGGATTTTTTCCACTTTGAAGGTCTTTGTGGAACCACCTTTCCCGTCCCGTCTGCTACTTCATTTGATGTCAATTCAACCTTCCAATTCCTCCCAATAATTCCGGGTGAAGGAAGTTTGGGATTTTTGGTGGAGCTCAACAATAATACATACAGAACAGATCCAATGAGGTGGTCTCTCTCCCTTGTACCCTGAGGCCTTCAACCTCCATCCATACAATAATAACTTTTACCACACCCCCATACATACATAAGCTCTTCAATTAGGATATATACTGTTAGGATAGGTTTGGTAGAAACTAGGAACCACAGGAAATTGAACCTGATTTCTACTACTTTTTTCATTTGTTTGTTGGTGAGATAAGACCTACCTAATTCAAGATTCAACTTTTTTTGGGGTGAAAGTCCCTACTGTTTAACTCTCTGAACTGAACCTGATGGATGTATATGTAAAAGGGGATTGAATGTTGAGCCAGGATTTAGTGAAAGATCTCAACTGATTTTAGACTAGAAAGATCAGTATTGTATCGTAGGTAGAGGTGTGCTACCTTAACTTTTTGTAAGCGGCAAGGTGTTTTACTTTGGTTTTGACTGATTGTGTTTCAGGAGCGTGTGGACAGAATGTCTATTATGCAGTAGGAAGGTCTTGAATTTAGTTTCAGCAATTTGTTGCAACAAAGTACATTTTCTTGTATTCAGATTTATTGCTAGAGCACAGTATCCAGTTTTTTTGGGAAACTATTCATTTTTGAGATTTCATTGTTTTGTTTAACTTGTTCATTTTGGAGTAAAATTTAACCCTGAACTCTCTCTCTCTCATCCCATCAAATCCAATTTATTCCTCAAGAATTCCAAATCTTCATTTTCCTTGGTTAATTAAAAAATCCGGAGTGACCTTGTACGGGGTCAACTCAAGTCAAACTCCCAATCCACCAGAGTCAAGTCAATTTCAGGGCTACATAGACTTATAGTTCAACCAACTCCCAGACTCCAATTCCTTATTTCCCTTCCTCAGTCCATGGTCTCTTCTTCTAACACATTTTTCTTTTTTGCACTGGAAATGAGAGTTCCTGGAAAAACTTTTAGTATCTGTAGAGGAAGATCGCATCCTCCTTCACTCCATCCCATGGATCCCAAAATTTTCTCTTCTTCTCCTCGTTTAATATTGTTCATTTTCCCAGAACTCAATTCAACTCAAAACCCTCTCTTTCACTTCATGGTCAACTTGGTATTTTTTACTCTCTCCAGAGGAGGTCTCAAGCCAGGGATAGAATTGGGTTCCTTCACTTATTCTGTTGTGTCATTCTTAATCTTCTTTCACGCCATGACGAGTTCAGTTCCTTCTCTCAATTCCTATAGCATTAGATTGAATCCCAGCAAGCAAGTCCTTCACTTTCTCCATTCTACAGTACTTTCTCTCTGCCTCTGTTTGACTGACTCCAGGAGAGAATCGGTAGATAAATGGACCACAAGGCAGAAGAAGAGGAGAAAGGAGAGAGACTACAGGACTTCTCCCACAACACAACAGTTCAGTTTAGCTTCAGACAAATACTTAAGTTTGAGCTGTATACAGATAATCTACCCGACGACGACTTAACGCAAAGGAGAATTGAAGTTAAGGAGATAGAGAACATGGAACCCATGAATTTACTCTCTGCACTTTCTCTTTTCTTTTTTTTTCTTGGAGAGAGAGAAATTGACGGCCCTTTTTTCGTTTATGTGTTATTATTGGATGTGGAATCCTACTGCTATACTGGAGTCTCTTTGAGTCTTGCTCCTGACTGAAATTCAAGGGATGATGTTATATATGCTTAGATGGAATGAAGAGAGAGGAAGATCCAGAGAGCTTGGTTGGATCTTCTTAAAATGTTGACGTGATGGAATTCTTCATTCCATTCCAAGCGAGCTTAAGAATTGCTAGAGAAAGAGAGCGAGTATTTAAAGCAAACCATCATGGTTTCCTCTCCACCAAGCATCATTCACCCATAGTAGAGAGAAAGGACGAAGAAATAGAAGGATGAAAATATATAATAAAATCCAGCTCATCATTTCAACACAACACGGGTTTTTTCCATGATGATGATGGGTGAAGCTGTTCACAAGTTCATGTTGAGGGAAAGGTTAAATACCGGAATGAGGGAAATCCTTGACCTTGTATGAACATACGAATCAAGTAATATAAGTACTGTAAATATTGTTTTATATGTTCAAATATATATCTAAAATTGAATCCATTTACAAGTAGGTAGTGTAGAAAAACTTTGCCTTTCTGAGTTGGCTGCATAAATTGTTACTTTTTTGGGACAAAAGAAAATTTGATTAAATTATATTCCATCACACAAAGAAGATTGCTTTGATAAAAAAGCAGTTTATAAGCTACTATACTTTCAAAAGTACGGTAGCGGAAGGGAACCGAAGTGGGACCTATAGTGTTTTGGGCCTCTGAACTTTCTAAGCTCCTGGTTTTTCATTTACGTGACCATTCTGGAAGTGAAAGGGTTTTCGCTACAACTACTGGTGAGGACAGGGTTTTGGAGAAGGAGAAACCTCGATGATTTAATAGTTTGACTTGAAGTGGCATGTACTCAACCTAGCCCTTAGCCCTTCTTACGATAGAGTGAAATTGAAGTTTTTTTTGATATTATGCCTCTCCCAACACACCATCACCATCAACCCAACCCTTTATTGACCTTCCTTCCAAGGAGAAAAGTCAAAAGATAAATTCTGGACTGGAGGGCAAATATTGAGCTTAACACAGCCATCTTGATTCCAGCCTTAAAACAACACAAAATTCAACACAGCAGGCCTTGTTTTCTTTGCTAAAACTAAAAACTAAAAATAATCCTTGGACAAAAAATAACAAACTAAAATAATGAGGAAGGAGACTGGCTATTGTTCTTAAAAGAAATTGATTAAAGAGTGCTTAAAAGAGTTATTTTTTCCCCTCTCACAGAGAGTTTGAACTGTTTGAAGGAAGGACAAAAGAAACTGATTTACTTATTTACAGAATGCGAGAGTGAAAGAGTTGAGTAAACGAGTTCTCAACTTCTTTTAAAATTCAGATTGTTCCTTTGTAACCGACACACTTCGTCTTCTTCTTCAACTTTCGTATTTGAACTCACAAGGGCCCGTTCTTCATCCTCTGCTCAAAGACCAGTATGTGAGGAATCAAGTCTCATTTTTTTTGAAAACTGTTGCACCCAAAAGGATGGATCATGCTGATGTTGATGCTCATGTAGACAAAGAGTTTGGAAAGAAAGTGTTGAGGTCACTGGATAAGAAAACAAAAAAAAGATGAAAAAAAGTAAATGGCTCCAGGAGGATGAGTACGTGCTAGTAAGAGTTCCTGGACAAGACGGCTCCAAGGAGTTAGTTTCAGTAGTAGTAGATGGACTTTTACCCCAATACAGTACTACAGTATAAGGAGTTACAATAACATAAGACAAAACAGAAGGCTTTCTTTTTTTTAAAGTCAACCCAAGGTCTTAAAGGAAGGCCCTCTCTTCAACTCCATACGGTCCCAATCCATGGTTTGAGTTTAAGGTTCTTAAATCAATTTCAGGAGAAAAGAGAGGAGAAACTTGGGAACAAAATGTCTTTTTAATTAAGGCTCAAGATGCCGAATATTTAAATGAGGACTCTCTCCTCAACTAGAGTTAACAATAGCCAAAATGCAGTGTTGGAAGGAAGTTGAAGGGAAAAGGAGCCCTTGAGGGGAAACTGCTCCTTCTTCCTGCCTGAACTTTTACTCAGTCAGTCTCTGAAACAACTTCATATGCTCATTGTACAAAAGGGAGAGAAAATTGTAAAATTTACCTGCTAGGCTTTTTCCAACTACCACCCTTTAATCCCATGGTATTATTCTAAGAAAATGCTACACGAACCTCATTACCTTGAAAACATACTACTAGCTATTGGAGAAACGGAGGTAAAAGGATACCTAGGGAAAACTAATAGGGTAGAAAAATTTTCATGAAATTAAATTTAGGTTTTGGGGTTTTTTACAATTCCTTCCTGGAGTCTCTTTGGAACTAGGTTGCTTCTTTCTGAAAGATGAAACACCGCCTCGAGGGGAAATGTACAGGAAGCTCTCTTTCAAAATTGCACTTTTCTTAGTTTGGGAAATAACTAAATTTACATATGATTCAGGTTTTGACCTATTTCCCTTCCGCATCGCAATATTTATGTGGCAAATTGTAAGGATTTTCATAATTTTGAAAAAGTGAAAGTTCTTGATCTTATAAATAGCCGCTAAACTTTCGTCTAGCAATATGATAATATGGGTAAAAAGGATGTGTGAGATTTTCAGAAATCTGTAGTTATATTGTATTTCCATGGATTTCTTTTTGTTTTCTCCTTTATTATCGCAGTGCACTGTGTAGTGAAATATAATAAACCGACGTAACCCGGATATAACAATGTAGCGGAATTTGAGCGCGTTTGATGAAATATAGTCACAGCGGTTAAACAGCATTAACAGCTGTTAAACGGCATTAAACAGCAGTAAACAGCATCAAACAGCCTTAAACAGCATCAAACAGCCTTAAACAGCAGTAAACAGCATCAAACAGCCTTAAACAGCGGTTAAACAGCATTAACAGATGTTAAACGGCATTAAACATCATCAAACAGCCTTAAACAGCATCAAACAGCATCAAACAGCCTTAACAGCGGTTAAACAGCAGTAAACAGCCTGTAAATGGCGTAGAACATCATCAAATTCAAAAATAGAAAAATTCAAAAATTGACCTTTTGACCTCTAGAGGTCAAACGGTTGACCTTTGGTCAGGGTGCCATGCCAAACTATGGTCCTCTTTCCAATCCCCAACGATTGACACCAATATCAACATGGGTCATCAGGAGTACCCCCGGGGGTAACCATCGCTGCCCTAGGTCAAAGGTCACGGACATGGCTCATTTTCAATAGGCTTCCTCCTCATCCCTCAAGGGTCACGTATACCAAATTGCAGCTTCCTATCGCATTTCGTTGGAAAGTTATCGCGCGGACAGACACACAGACAGACATCGTGAAACCTATATGTATCTCCACTTCGTTCCGCTACATAATAAAACAGATATATGGTCTAAACTCCATTTTTCTCAAGGACAGGAAGGAAGTACCGAGGGGTATTGTCTGTGTGCAGTTGTTGTATATCCTATCTACCCTTCCTCAAGCTTATGTACAACTCACATCACATCGCCCTGCTGCTGACTCCAAAAAAGAGAGTAATTCAAAGACCCAAGAAGATAAATTTGCATTCGTGCAGAGGTTTCTCCTCTGAGGATTATCTATTGTGAGGGCTCAGATGCAGAGAGTCCCAAACATCCCATCTACGATTGCATAACCTCCTTTCCATCCCATTATACTCTCAACAGATGTACACACTACATACTATCCAGTGAGAAAGTTCCAACGAGGATATGCTTCCGTGGATGGATTTGACTTCAACTAGCTCAAAATTCCAGGAATCTAGTAGAATCTACTAAGATTTTAAATCTATTTCTTTTTTAAGACCCGTTCACATACTATAATAGTACTATCTCTACATGAGGATGAAAAAAAATTCTTTCAAATGTAGACAGATAGCTGGGCCTAAGAGTAAGAAGAAAAGCCGATTTTGTAAGATTCAAAAGAAAAAGAAGGGGGAAAATATCCATGCCACCCAGAGGGATTCAGAAACCTCCTTCACAGATAAATAGATGGATGGATAGATTTTAGCGGTCCACCAACCCAAGAATTGTCCAGTCAAGGATTTCACTTTGAGAGTAAAAAGTGGACCAAAGAAAAAAAGAAGAGAAAAAACCCATAATTTTGGGTTATAAGATGAATCTCGGAAGGAGAAAACCAGAAAAGGATTTTCAGTTTAGGATCTGTAATATAAGAGAAGGAGATGAATTGGGTGAGGGGACAAGGGGTCGCTTAAGCCTCCGTTTATTCCTCAGATTTTTTTTTAAAAGTTGGTTGAGGGGAATAGCTCGACTCCCAGCTTTCTTTTCATCAAACACAAGATCAGACTTTGTGACCACGAGGACTTTTCTCCTTTTTTACTTTCTTGTTCTCTCAGTGTCCGTCCAGACGAGCCTACACACAATTGCTCTCTGTCTCTTTGGTTGGACTCAAATAAAAAAAAAGACTTTCTCATTGGACAAGGGCCATGTAATATGTAATGTGCCTAGCTTCTGAAGTCTCTCTGTCCTGTCAATCTCTTTCTCTGCGTAGGCATGTACGTAGTAGTAACCTAAAGAGCCAAAAGTTGTTCATTCCCAGCCCATCATGAATGGAGAAAAAAGACGGCGACACAGACACACATTCATATAAAGACCATGGATGAAGAGAGAGAGAGAGAGGCCCTTCATACTTTTTTTTGTATGCCACACAACTATAGACAACTACTTCTTAAGTCTTGAGCCGATTACCCAGACTCGTTTCATCTTAAACAGCTTGAGCATCCGGCGAGTTCTGGTCCGGAATGAGTCAAACTTTTAAAAAACTCACTTGGTATGAAGGATGAGAAAATCCAGAAGTGTTCAATGATGATGATCAAACAAAATTATATTGGAAGTAATTATAGGACTTGTGATTCAACCTTTTCAAACAAAATCTTCTCATTTAAAGATAAAACAAAAATTTAACCTAAAAGAACTCACGGCCGCCACTTGACCCCAGACCCCCTCCACCAACCCTCCTATATTTTCCCCCCTCTCAAAGATCCAAAGAGAAGCGAAAGTTAAAGTCAAGTCAGTTTAGAGGACCATGGAATTGTATGAGTCTTATCGTTTTATCTTTCATTTCCTTTTCTCTTTTCTCGGGGTTCTTGTCTTTTCTCCTCTGAGGTCCCAATCACTCTCTCTCTCTCCTTTCCCTTGACATCTCTCCTAATGTCTCTTCTTTCTTTCTTTTTAGTCTTTTAGCCAGAGCCCACTTAACTTGCCCCCTCCCGCCTGTCGGTTCTGTAGATAGAAGTTTGTAGATCCAACTTTTGTAGTTGACCCTCATTCTCATCCTATGTTGATCCTAAAAGTTAAATGAGAACCTACTACATTTATATACATATTCTTGGATTTTGGAATTCTTAGTGTTTCTAATGAGAGGATCCGTGATTTCAGTCAACCTTTGCCTTTTTTGGGGGGTTTATTAATGAAGTGGTTGTTGGGAGAAAGTCCTGAAAAATCAAGTTGTTCCTCTGACACTTGAACCCTCACTAATCATCCAAAGAGTCGAGTGAGAGGAGAAGAGACTACTTTCTTCCTTTTTAATGGAAGGGTGGTTCATTAGCATTTTAGGAGGATCCTACTCAACTTTGAATTATATCCGGCTAACTTCTGTATAAGAATGAATCAGAGAACTACTACTGTAGCGGGGGTCAGGTGGAAATTTTGAGAAAGTTCTTAAGATTTGCACAAACGGTTGAATCTACCTCATCTAGATAGAGTTTTCTGACTCATCTTAAATCCAAACTTGGCATTTTTTTAAAACTATATTTAGATCCCAAGCATCTGCTGCACAACCATATGTAGTAGTGGATATCAACTTGCAGGGCTAATTTCTAAGAGTAATGGACACACTCAGTGTCCATTTTCTAAATTAGCTTTAAAATGGAGAAAAAAAGGCTCCGTTGCTTACCCTTTGCTCTCTGATACTAATACTAAAGCTTTATCTACCCTAATCCTTTAAAACTTTCTTTTTAAAGTCCAGAGTCAGCTCAATCCCAAAAGCTGTAATTGAGAAGGTCAGGGAAAAGTAAGGTTTTTTTTATCTGTTTAGTTCGATGGGTGAAAGTAGAAAGAGAGAAAGAAAGGAGAGGTGATTGGATCCCTTTATTCAGAGTAATTCTGTAATTCTATTCCAGGAAGGACTTAACCCATTAGCCCATCAAAGGAGAATCAAAACCTTCTGTTTGGTTCAGATGGGAATGGCTCAAGGGGATTAAATGGAATTGATGAGTCTTCACAAAATGTTCTTTTGTCTAATCCTTTTTGGGCCTTTTCAAGTAGAGTAGAGTGAACTACTACATAGGGAAGGATGATAGGATTCCTTTGGATCAAATGGACGATTGTTCTATTCCCTGCTTTCCCTGCTTTTCTTTTTCGTGTGAGAAGGGTTGGTTGTTTGGAAGATGTTTTAGGATCACGTCTTGTCCCCAGGACATCTGAACCTCTTTCCTCCCAATTAAACTAAAGAATAAATTGGATAAATGAAGGAGAAGAGGAGCATTATTGAGGAGATCCTTTTGTTCTCTCTTTTAAATTCTAAAGTTTGCTGCTTCTGTTCAAGTTCTGGTATTGTTTTAAAAGAGGAATTAATTATGATTTGACCTACAAAATTCATTATTTGTGCATTCGGTTTGGTTTAGTAAAGTTGATGCATTTTCATTTAGGGACGCGTATTTCGGTTATTTATTTGCAAGGCTTTGAGGATGATGTCAGGGCTTGGAAGATCTTGTAAGATTAACTTGATAAATTCCAGAGGTATAAATTTGAT
>JAQIYE010000497.1:0-12235 GCA_034699765.1 Xenyllodes armatus
ATAATTTTGCAAATTTTCTCTTGTGATATTTTTGGCATTTTCTTTTCTGAAGCTGGGGCCTCACCTATCCCCACATGTATTGCAACATGGATCATTTCTAAAATTTCGTAAATTAAAGGGCCAGATAAAAATTGCAATTTTGGGGTTTTATCTCAGAATTGTATTGCAATATAAAATTGAGGCATTTTTGTCCTTTACGGGGGTTTTGATGAAATTTTTGTAGGAAAATTGTACCAATCCCTAACCAGAGAATTTGCGAGAATCACTCAGACTCACAGCAAAACTCGGGCCTTGTTAATTTGCTATTATTGAGCTAAAATTCAACTATTTCGGGTATTATGATAATCTTAAATCAAGAACACTACATAAAGTACCCTGATCGATGTATTTTAAAATTGAGAATGAGAATAGATAATGATGCCAATTTGACTTATGCCCTGTAATCATAGAAAATTTGCCATTTTTAGTGGTGATTCAATTGAAGAATAAAAATGAATAAAAGATTTCAACTTCTTATCCAAGATGTCTAATCTTTATGCAACCTTGAATTAGCCCTGCCAACGCAAACCCGTGTATTGAAAGATCAATTGATCACAAGTGATTGCAATTATGGAGCGTGTTCGATATTGAGATGTATATTTTATCCTAAAAATAAGGTTGGGCCGAAGTGTTG
Organism: Xenyllodes armatus; assembly: GCA_034699765.1. Taxonomy (NCBI): domain Eukaryota; kingdom Metazoa; phylum Arthropoda; class Collembola; order Poduromorpha; family Odontellidae; genus Xenyllodes; species Xenyllodes armatus. Next base: position 674 of record JAQIYE010000497.1, read on the forward strand.
TTAACAATAACAAATCAAGCTTAACATATTAAATACAAGTAATTGAAATCCTTTGTACGTTAACTCTTTGAAGTTTTATCTTTCTTGGAATAGGAAAATTGGCTTGCAATTTGCAATTGAAACATCAAAGACATTTCAAAGCTTTTACAACGTTTATCTTCTTGACAAAAATGCCAGAAACTGATTTTTATAGTTCAATCCCATCCGTTGGACATGTGATTGAGTCGACTGACGCTACAACTTTAGATCGAGGGAAGCTAGTCATCGTTGAGCAAGGGAATCCTATTTCAAAGATGTGTGATCTCAAAATATTCCTAGTATGGGCAACATGCTCAAAATGACTTCAAAGTCCATTAATGCTATAAGAAGTGGATGTTAACGTTTTGCCATAAATGACATAAAATAAAAATTCGTAGAAGCTACGAATGTGAAAACTAAACCTTTTACAACTTTAACAATTAAACCTTGAAATAACATTTACAGTACGGATCAATTCTTGTGTAAGGTATGGCAATCTATAACTGCATATCAATACTCAAAATATTGAGTTTACATTTAACACCATTTATTCAATAATTCAGTCAATAGTCCACATCTTGGATCTCTTATCTCTTCTAATAGCTACGCATCATTTAGGTAATACTGATGGCATTATCTTACGTTTACAACATATACTAAACTAACCTAATACTGTAGTCATTAGTACCATGCACATATTACAAAATGTAAAAAAGTCTTATTGACAAAATAAGAGAAATTTGGTTAACTTTATATTCTTACAAATTAATACTGAACACCCATCAGCCCCCAAGTTTTCGTAGAAAAAATTCTTCAAGACAAACATCCAGTCAAAAGTATCTTTCTTGTCCCACCATTCCATTACTTAGTGCCACTTATAATAATACACTGAATTTGCTTCCTGGCCCGAATTACAAAAGACTTGAAAGACTTTGTCTCTTTTTCCGAGCATTCTTGGCCATTTTTAGCAACTCGCCCAATATGATGCTCCTGCTGAGGCTATAGCCAATAATATATCTATATTTCCCAATATGTCTCTCCAATAAAAATCAGATTTGTTTAGCATGACTATTTAATTGCTAAAATATTACAGTACCACTGAACTCAAAGACACCATATTGTTCAATGAGAGAATGAACAATAGACCAGATAATCTACAACATTAAAGTAGCTGCCCCAGTAAAAGTACCAATTGTTATTTTTAGCCATTTCTCATTAACTTTCTTAATTTATGTATGTTTTTTTAATGTACACGATTATATATGAAATTGACCCTATTGATACGGGAAATGTGGATAATGGGTGAGCACATATGAAGGACCACAAATATTACTACTACTACTAGCACTTATACTAACACCTAGAGAATGAGACACCTCAGATGAGGTCATACTCATTTGCTGACCTAAATGGTAATGGAGACTCGGGGTCGAATCCTGATGGTCCATTGAGACAGGATGTAATTGAGGGTCAGAAGAGTGGACCATAAAATGTGGTTGTGGTTGTGAGGATGTCGACGTCTCTGAATGTTTCAAGGGACCCTGCTCAGACCCATTCATGGTATTCGAATTTTCATCATCAGAACCAACGACGGCTGGTGTGTTCAATGGTTTAATTGAGGCACTAGGATCTGACGAATGATTATCCTTTGAATAAATATGATCTGGACCAACACCTAGGCCCTCCAAAGTGCCATGACCCGAGGAGAGAAGCAAGTCTCCATCCGTTTCAGTGTCTCCAACAATTGATGGCGACATGTGTCGAGGATATATATCAGGAACTGGAATTGCGTCCAAATTTGTCCCAGATGAGGTTGACGAGCTTGATGAACAGATTGATGATGGAGACTTGGAAGTAGGGGTCATGAGCCCAATCCCATCCAACCCCAAACTTGATGAATTTAAAATATTTTGATTCTGTGTTGTTTCTGAACCAAATTTGTCAACTTGAATTTTATCTCCTCCGTTTAATGTTCCAAAATTTTCTTTGGACTGTGAAGCATCTGAGCTTTTCTTGTGGATCCTCTCATGCTTAGCCAGTGTCTCCTTCTTGGCGAAATACCTTTGGCAGATTTGACATTGAAAGGAAGGTTTAGAACTTGTTTCAAACAAAGGACCTGTTGTCAGTGAGTCCATGGTCATTGATCCATTTCTATGAGCATTACTAAGATTTTGAATGAAAATGTCACTGACATTATCTTCATCCACAATGGTGGCTGAAGCATTGTTTGAATCCTTTTCAGATTCTACAGGGAGTCCTGTTGCCTCATAAAAATTTGCTTCGGGATGAAATTTTTTGAGGTGGGCCTTGAGACTTTGTTGTTGAATAAAACATTTTGTACAAAGTGGACATAGTAGGGGTTGACCCAGGGCCTTTGCCTCCTCATGCCTCGCCATATGTTTCTCCAGACGATCCTTTCCTAAAAAATTAAAAATATGAAACATTTGACTTTGTTTGTACGCTACAATTAATTGGACATGTCAATTTAAAAATCACCGGCGGATCGGTAAAAGTCGCAAAACGTCAAGTACTGAAGTTTCTTCTTACCAGTTACAAAACGAAGACATTCAGGACACTGATGCTTATTTTTCATTCCATGAAGCTTTACATGTTGTTTTAGAATGTCCGGACGTAAAAATTGTTTTTCACAAAATGGACATGAATGACTTTCTTCAATTGAGCCATGAGATCTGAGGTGGTCAGCCAATTTATCTCTACGAGAGAATCTTTTTGAACATAGCTCACATGCAAATAATTTTTCTTCTGCATGAACGAACATGTGCCTCATTAATTTGTCACGTCGAGCAAATCGTTTTCCACATTTGTCACATTGGGCTGAACGTCCAGCCTCAGATCCAGACCTTCCATGGGATAAGGAATGAAGTTCAAGGTGTTCAAGGGAAGTAAATGTTTTGAGGCAAAGGTCACAGGAAAATTCAGCCGAGTTGGAGTTGGTGAACTTATCACTCGAGCCATTGTTCAGACTTGTGTTGAAATTCATATCCTTGCCGCTTTCCTCCATTTTCATTTTCAACCCTTGGTCTTCGCCTGGAATCATTTTGGAAAAAAAACGCAATCAGCAATGGATTTTAAACTAGGCATTCTACTTTAATTTCCTTGTGTCCGGATGAATTAAATTTTATTAAATATTTACATACCTGTATTCTCTTCTGAATCTGACTCACAAGCCTGTAATCTGAAGTGTTTCTTAGCCCTTAGCCCATCATTTTCTTGTTTGACCTGATTCAGCTCACCACTCAGGCCAAAGTCTTTGGATTCGCATTTGAACCTATTAGAAAAGCTCTTGTTCGTTCCAGTGCAACAATGTTTTTCAAGCCTGAGCTTATCCGTGAAATGTTCAAAACAACCCCCACAATAAAATGGATTTTGATCTCCATGAATCTCTTGAAGATGAACCCTTAAATTTTTCTTGAGTTTAAAGGGTTTCAAACAGCAAGGACAAGGATACTTTCCCGTTAAGCTCTTCCTCCTGATTGAATTATCAGTTCGTGTTTGTGGAATCAATTTATAATGTGTTTTATTTATAACAGATGAACTTGAAGGATCAGTCATGAGAGGATTTTGGGTTCCTTGACCTTGACCCTCAAGGTTAATCCGAAGACCATCCTCAGGATGTCGAATTTCAAAGGATGAGGATGGAGAGCCCATGTGTAGACCCCCACTACTACTCGTCCCTTCATTCAAGCTAAGAACTGTATTATGTGATGACAGGAGGGCTTCATTACTAAGGTTACTTGTCCCATTGCAACTATGAGCCTCAAGGGCATGAGCAAAAAGATCAGTTTCTCTTGGAAATCCTTCAGAACATGATGAGCATTTGAACTGAAGTTTGTGATCAAATAGGTCATTATTACTTGACTGATCAGGGGTCCCTGGATGAGATCCAGGGGTTGGTGAATCTAATGAAGGGTCATGGTCATGGTCACGATCTGGTTCATCAGGTGGAGGTGATGTACTTGAGTCGTAAGCACTACTTTCATCCTCTCGCATTTGGCTAGGAAGTTCTGGCTCTTCATCATCTTCAGCTCCTCCAGTCTCGGACTCAAATTCCTCCCACCAACTTGGATGATCGGGTCCTTGACCTTGTCCAACAGCCTTTTCTTCTTGTTGTTGTTGTTGATGTTGAGAGTGGTCTTGAACTTGAAGAATAACATTCTCAGATTGATCATGAGGTTCTGTCGGACAGTTCAAGTCGATATTGTTTAAGAGTCGATGAGATTTACATTCATGTGAGCTGTCCGACTGTTGTTGATGTAGGGGTTGGACTGGTTGAGGCATAAATGAGGAAATTGGGATTTGTTGACTCAGGATTGGTGTTTTATTTTGAAAGTGGTTTGGCTTCAAATCTGCTGAAATTGAGTCAAGAAACAAGTATTGTCAACAACAGAAAATTAGTATAACAACAATAGCACAAAGGAAATTTCGAGCATTCATAAACTCACAATTTGAACTTGTATTAGCACTTAGTTGTTCCGGGTATAGCTCCACAATTATACAGTCTTCAAACGTAAATAAAACACCCTTTACTGTGTGTCGATGAGCCTCTTTCTGAGCTCGATGATTTTCTTGAGATGCTGGAGAACGTAGGCGGCATACAGCACATCCATGTAACTGAGTTTTATGTTGTTGTCGAGGTTCAGATTCCATAAATGAGCCAAAGTTAGAACCATTTCCATTGGGGGCACTAATCCCATTGGATTCATTACACTGTTTTAGATGGAGCACCACACGTCCTTCAAAATACATTTTTCCATAAACTGAGAATCCAGAATTTGGATCACCCTCTTCATTATCACCAGAAGTTTCTGGTCCTTGTCCTCCATTTTGTGAGAGATTTGGTGGGGGTTGTCCAATATATTCCCCAGATTGTTCTGAAATCAAAAATTAGGTTTTGATGACGGAATTCGAACTTTGTAAAATTTTGAAAATTATCCATTGTTTGATCCTTACCTTGTACAAACATAGGCATCAATATTGGGTTGGGTGGACCATGGTTATGTAATTGAGAATGATCTGCCCCAGGAGGAATATCATTCCTCATTAGGCCTACCCCCTCAACTAATTGCTTAGAATGTTGCTGTTGTTCCAAATGTTGTTGTTCCGTCATTGAGATCATGTTTCCAGAATGATGAGTGATATGGCGTAAATCCTGAATTTGTCCATCCCCTGAACGGTGGACCAAGTTTTCATTTTCCAGTGATTGAGAGATTGGGGCTGATGAAGACATTCCATGACCCATCCGAACTGATAAATCATTCTCGTCCTCATCATCAATTTCACAATTCTCATCTGATTCTTCATCCGAATCCTCCAGTTCTGAAATGTACATGAAAGGTCATAGGTCAAAATCTCGAAAAATAAGTTTTTTTTTCGACCTGTGGGACAAATTTATAACAAAGACATTCATATATACCCTCTCCATCCTCCATAGGGATATTCCTTGGTTCTTGTCCATGGACCTCTTGCGAATTATCTCCAGAGGTCGAGCATGCCATGGTCTCACCAATTGGACCACTTGACCCCACCATTGTATGAGAGGTCAAGGAGAGATTAAGGGTCCCTGGAAGTTGAACTAGATGAGGTGATGCACCATTTAAATGGATTGGAGTCGTGAATCGATGTCGAAATTGTGGAGCAAGCATTTGACTCGGACCACCAAACATAACATGATGAGTTTCTGTCTGATTGATTCCATTGAGAAGACATTCCACTGGCCAAACAACCCCTGGATTCCATGTACTTGAATCCATAACTCGAGGCTGAGGTTCTGTCATGACCCTTTAGTTCCTAGGAGAAAAATCTAAAAATGTCCAAAAATTCAGGGTCAGGAGGAAGGATGTTTTGAAATATAATCGTAGTTTTATGTAAACTGAGGAATTATAGAATTTAGTGACGACTTAATAAGGAGCATTACCTTGCTTTCAAAAATAACTGTAGAGATCCCTTAAGTTCCAAAGTCGAATTTTCAATATTAACTTGATTATGTTACGTTTTACATAGTACTAAATGACAACTGTTTGCCATTTCCAAAACAGAGAAGCACATTTTGGGGTGATTCTAAAATGTTCGAACTACAAGGCTTTCAAAAAATGTATCGAAAATAAGTTTCCAATTATCCTGACTTAAATTTTTTACCCTGTTCCCACATTCAACATTTGATTATATATATGGAAGATTTCCATTTCCAATATACAAGTGGGAAATTGCCTGCGCTCTGGGGTTGGAATGTTGGAAATCGTATCCATCCACTCGAAATATTGAATTTTCAAAATAAAAAAGAAACAAATTGAAAATATCTTCTAACCCCCAAATTTTATTTACAATTAAGCCATTGTTTCCAAATTCTGGGGTAGTTGTTCCTTATGAACCCTCATCTCAAGAGCTGGTCCTGCCTGGTCTTGGACCTGCTTGGACGCCTAAAAATAATGAACAAACAACCCTTAAAAATTAGAACAATTTCATTTCCATTGTCGATGAGGTCCAATAAGGCTCAAGGAAATACAATAACAAAATCATCCCCTTCCCTTCAAGTCTATTGTCAAATCATATTTCATATGCACAGAAAGAATACAAACAGTTAGAATTTCAAAGTAAGGATGAAGTGAAGGGTCTGAAATGTATTTTAGCCCTCTTTTCTACATTAAAGGCTCAGGGGAAAAATGAAAATGCTTCCAATCCTTAACCTAACAACAATACCCGGGTTCCGGAGACCCTTTTCAGGATCCAATTTTTAACAATTGTATATTTTATATATGTGTATATCCATTCAAGGGATCCCAAAATGTAGATATTCCATATATGCTCCGTTCTAATTTGTTTTTTTTCTATATACAAATATACCGTTTTGGACTCAAATCGAACAGAGATCCCTTCCATTCCAAAGTCACAAGAATCCATTCCGTGACCTGACGCGATATGACCTTGGGCTTCTTATTGCTTCTTGCTTGATCTCGATGGATTCAAGTGAATTGTAGGGGAGGTCGAGTTGATGATTTTCCCCGTATCATTGGATATCAACACGATGAATTAATTGCCCTTTTGATTCTATTATTAACTAGTCATATCATAAATGTTATATAAGTTTTTAGGAACATTTCAGAAGAGCTAATGCATCAAAGATCAAGGTCCGTTGGGGTTCATATTCATACGACCCTAAAAGTCCTCTATAAACCAACTTTGTCCATTGTTTAGAGCATAAAATATTTAGCATGCATGATCTCGACGGTACAATGTTCCAGCTAATTTAAGGCTTAAATTAAAAAGACATCTGAACTTTATTTAAATTCTGAAAACACGGTCCCAGTCACATAGTTTTATATATAGTTAAACTTGATTGGATTAATGGTAATGTTTTTCTCAATCTACATTTGAACCAAAAAGCAGCATGATGGGTAGTACATGTGCCAGGCCAGCCTGGACCGTCCTCAATTTTTATAGAAAAGCTAAAACTTGTCACTTGTCGAAATGTTTTCAAAGCAATCATCTAGTCTAGTTTAATTAATCTGTCTAATTTAAGCATTAGGCTCAAGTGTTTTATAGTCGCAGTTCTTCATAAACGTCCGGTTGATGTTGATGAAATGTCTTAATTGTACTCGTAAAACAAAATTTTTCATTTTCGAATTTTGTTCTTTCGGCTGCATTTCATGCATATGAGGACGTACAGTACTCCTAATCATTGTCATCCATGTCAATCAAGTAGCAATAATTGCAAGTTTTAGCTAAAATATTGGTTTTGACAATACTATCAATAGATTTCAGGTCAAAATGTCAATAAGGCTTCAAACAGCACATCAAATCATACAGATAGTTGGATTATGTCGAGGTTTGGAAACTGCCTTCATGGTCGACAATGCTACTGCTAACCTGGGTATAATTTCAGATGTGGGCTCGCTCGTTCGTTTGGACAGGACTCTAAAAACCACCATATTTAATTTTTTTGCAATTGCAAAACGTGAATGAATGAACATGAGTCATAAAATTGATAGACAGAACGACAGAAGCCTCCCCAGTCCCCACGTCACGTCATCACAAGGACCCAAGACCCAACCAGGCAAATCAGAGTAGAGGGGTTGAATGAATGAATCCCTTCCCATAAGACGCAGTTTTATTTGCATACTTTGTGGGTGGACTTTTTTCATTCAATCGTTCTGCTCGCGCTCATGAATGAATGAAAAAATGGTTTCATTTCCAAGAATTGGAGACTGAAGACTGGTATAAAATGTATGAAAAATATTATAATTTTTCAATTTACAAGAATTTATGTGAGTTTTTTTTTCAGTTTTTTTTGTTTATGGACAAATCGAATAAGTCTCTTCTGACTTTTACCATTTGCAAGGTATAAAACATTTTGGTAAGTGACCTATATTAACCTCTTTTATATTATGAGGTGAGGTACTGTACTGATGTGAACTCTGACAGAACATCTGTGTGTGTGCTGATCAATAATTCTAATTTTTTGTCGTTAAAAAAAGTGTTAAGCTGAGATTTTGATAATTTTCAAAATTTTAATTGAGTTATTTTGGTTTTTTTTGGACAAGAGGATTTTGAACGAACACAGTCCAGGGACGGACGTGCCTTCAACAAGTGACAAGGAAGGTCAAGGACAAACATTTGGGGAAGTGACCTATATTGACCTGTTATATGAGGTGAGGTACTGATGTGACCTCTGACTGGAACGCTTAATTAGAAATACATAATTAAATGTTATTTTTTGATTTATTGGATTTGCTGCAGAAACCAACCTTGGATTTCGGTCGGCTGTCTCCCAACAACATGTCGTCAGCTGCTCCAGTCATTGTTGAGGCGAATGGAGGTGGAGGTGGAGGAGAACCAACAGGAACAGGGCTCCCTGAAGCTCTAGCCTCCAGCCTGACCTTGAAGGATCATGGTCATGATGATGGGATCCTTGAGAGTGACCTTCATTACATTAAGGGTCTCCTGAACAGATACTACAATCAAGTCCCTATCTCAACATTTTCATCTGCCCTCGTCGCAGGGCTCAAAGAGATCATCTGGGACACAGAGACCCTTACAGCTCACAGTACAGTGATCCAGCGAACCCTCATCCAACTGAATGGATTGTTTGCACTGGACATGGATGATTCAACAACAAGTGAAGTTTCTGTTCGTGGAAAACCTTCGGATATGAATGATTTTTTGGAGTACAAGCCCACTGAGATTATTAGTGACAAGGTCACACAAATCATACTTTTACTTTGTTCAGGATCGGCTGGCCGTAAGTTTTCAAATCATTAATATTTGGCAGGTCATACATACAATGCCACAATCAAAATTGTTTTAATACAATTGATTTGTGTTTTTATGTATCCCTTGTCCTTGTAGAAGCATTGTTGGAATTGAAGAACCTGGAGAAGATGACTAATCATCCAGCGATCCTTCGTAATGCAGAAACAATAGATGGTTTCAAATTCCTTGCAACTATCGTCGATCTTTTTGTGAATAAGGTCGGTGGGTTCAGTTCGAATCTCTTAGTTTTTGCGGAAAACTCATCAGGAATCCCATCTTTTCATCAATTACCTCACAAGGCTAAGAATGTGATTCAGTTGGCAAAGTGCTATTATGTGAGACATTTCCGGATGAAAAGTCATGAAAGCATGTCGATATTGAAAGCCGTAAGTATCGTATTTACCTGTAGTGTAACCTGTTTGCTTCCTTCTTAGCCGTATGCCGTATTCTACCTTGAAACCGAAGACAGGGACAGGGACTTTGTTACATATTTTATTTGTACATTTATTTTATAACAGATTGATGTGAAAGATAGAACCGACACAGAGTGGTACATTACTTGTTCAGAAATGCTGAGGAGATCCCGAAAAGTAAAACGTACAACTTATGAAGAGATTCTTGAGTTGACGCAAGAAGGTCATCTCATAGCCCCTGAGAATCCATTTGTTATACTGAATGTCATGGATGCAATCATTGATTGTGTACGAGAATTCAGGGGTCAATTTCGGATTGGAGAATTTGTATTCAACGCTGTGGAGGAAACGATGATGTACATGAGGGAGCAGTCCTTGTAAGATCCAATACTTGTAAAAGCCATATATTAATCAGTTTCTTTAAAAATACCTTAGAATCTTAGATAATATGTATTTTCTTATCATTCACAGAAAGTTACTCAAGGAATTTCCAAATTCCGTTAGGATTAACAGTCAAATTTCCGATTACTATGCTCGCGTAGTTCCACATAGGTTCTGTGATGTTGAATTGGCTGAGAAGTGCTTGAATCGAGCCTACGAGCTTTGCCCAACCTACGCAAAGACAACTCACCGTCTTGGGATACTGACTCGAATGAATGTAAGAGACCTTTTTTAAACCTTCATTGTCATTGCATATAATTTATATCGATGTCCATTTTGTACTAATTATTTTGATTGAACTGTTTCCATTTTCAGAAGGGGGACATTCACAAGTCCTTCGATTGGTTTCTTAAAACTATTGAGTTGGATCCAACCCACTACAATGCAACAATGGAATGCGTCAAAAATATGATTGGGAGGCCAGAAGAATGTGATGTGATTGCATTCATTAAGGAAACTCTCATGAAACCTGAAGCATCTTGCTGGACAGAATTTGAGATTCTTGAGTTCCTGTTTTTCCTCGGAGTAGCTTATTTTGCTGATGGGAATAGGGAGAAAACCCTTCAAATATGGAGCACAGTATTGGAAACGAACCAAGCTATTTTTCGTCTTTCTGTAAAAGAATTTTTACAATAATAAGTTTGACAAAATTTTTCAGACTTTATAATCCTCCTCAAAAAATAAGCAATTTTTTCCAATTTTTAGGATCTGGATCGAACTTGTGGATTTTACAGTTGGGATGAAAAAAGAATTAGCTCGGATTCTCTTCGCTTATGGATTCATGAAGAAAACAACGCTTATAAGGTCAAGCTCAAAAAGGCAGAAGAAGTTTCGGAGGTCGTGGACAAGAAAACCAAGGAAAAGGCAAGGATTTTGGAACTTCTGTTTTCTCTTATGGTTGGAGTTGGTCGTCCATTGAGTGGAGGACCTAATTCAGGACCCTTTGGTCCTTCCCCAACCCACCAGCGAATCATATCTGGAGAGTTGGTCCTCTAAAATTTTGACTTATTAGTTAGAGGTACTTTTGTTGGAATTTTGGTAGTTTTATCTTCTAGCAATAGTTTTTGGCCGGCTTACTTATCTTTAAAGTTAAAATCCATACTTCTTTTGTTGGCAAATCTGATGCCAATTGCATTAAAATCAAGTACTAAAGGAAGGAAGTACAGAGGAGTCTCGTATTTTGTATCATTTTTTAAGGTTTTTTTTTAGTTTAAAATAGGTTTAAAATTTTCTAAAATTTAGATTGCAAAAATTGCAGAATACAACAATGATGCAAAAAGTCGAACTTTCTGTTTAGCATTTTTGAGCCTTCATTTGATGAATGAATGTATTTATAGTTCGTGTAGCGGGGATTTTAAACTAGTCCTGGGAATTCACTTTTTCCATTAACAAACCTAACTATATTTTCGAATTTGTCGATTTA
>JAQIYE010000498.1:0-12225 GCA_034699765.1 Xenyllodes armatus
CGGCTAGGAGGAAATTTTGACAAATTTAGTAGAGTTGAGAAAAATTTAGTACAGTTGAGAAGCAGTCTGCCTTTTTTGGACAACTGTAAGATAATCTGGTTCAGTTGTGAAGCAGTCAAGCGTGTTTATGGACAACTTAAGATAATCTGGTTCAGTTGTGAAGCAGTCAAGCGTGTTTATGAACATTGGTAAGATAATCAGGTTCAGTTGGGAAGCAGTCAGGCCTTTCTATTAACGTCTATAAAATAACTTAGTTCAGTTGAGAAGCAGTCAGGCCTTTTTATGAACCTCTATAAGATAACTTCGTTCAGTTGGGAATAGGAGGTCAGTTTACGATAGTCCAAGGGTCAACAAAATCTCAGTTTGTGATAGTCCAAAGGCCGGCAAAATGTCAGTTTATGGTACTCCAAATGCCAACAAAAAAGGCCAGGTTGTTGATCGGTCGCAGCTTGCCACCGCAGGAGGCAAGTTTTTATATATAATTTTTTATTTATTTATTTTTGACGACTTGTGAGTGAAAGTGGTTAATTAAATTTGTGAGAGAAGATGTGGAGGTCATATGTTGGAACTCGTGGAGAATTAATTAGGACAGAGAGTTCTCGGTGTCGGCATCATGATAAGTGTCTTAGATATGGACTGACTTGTTGGACAAGGTCTTTCTAAAGATTAATTTTAGTGATATTAATGGTCATTTTTGGTTGTTCGGAGTTGACGTAATTGATTTCATTAAGAAATCAGAAGACCGTTAATTTTAATTTCCTTTGTTTGTTCTACTTGTAGCATTAATCAAGAACCCAAACGAGGGACAACGGCCGTTGGACGATCTGAAAGTTGTAAGGAGAGAGTTCAAAGGGTAAGGACCTTGGTTCAAAGATTTATAATTTAGTGTTCCAGATTAAATGGAGCCCATGGTATGTGTATTTAACATTAATTTCATTTAATTACATTTACAGAAGCAAACGAGGGAGAGGAGGAAGCACAGTGATCCAAACCTGACGTCAAAATCTACGTAAGTAACTGAACTTTAATTTTTTTCACTTTTAATTCTAAAGGGACCATGAACTTTAAGTTCATTCATATTCTCGTATCATATTCATACCGAAAATCGTTAAAGAATGTAATTATCAAACATTATTAGGTTGAATTTAGTAAGAGCATTTCATGATGACCTTGAGGGCTCTCCACCCTATTATTGATTAAGTGTGATTCCAGCTCTTCCGTGTTTACCTTTTGTTCAAGGTTTTTTGGGTTTGTCCCACATTTTGGTTAAAACAGGAGCATGCTCATTTTGAAAATGTCTCATGTTAGTAGCTAATGATGATTCAAATGTGATTCGTGATTGTCATAATATAATGTTGATGACAATATTGACAATGTTCGTGTACTCATTTTATTCAAAGCAAGCTAGTTATCATCAGAACCGCAAGAGGATCTAATATCATTCTTGAGAGTTGAGTTGCTAAAAGGATGTTATAATAGAAACGGCATCATGAGCTAAAATGAAAATGAACAAGAATCCATTTTTTGTGGTTTTCCTTTTGTTCTTCACAATTTTAGGCTTTTGTTTGTTTGAGGATCCGTCTCATAAATGTATTTATTCTAATGGTATTGTTGATGTTATTGGGGGTAAACGGATATGTTTGTTTACTGGGATTGAGAAAACCAATTAATTAATAGGTTTGGTTTGTTAGGTTCTGATCTTATATTTCGATATCACTTACCTTAACTTTTGCGACGTTGATATCTTTAGAGCTTCAAAGACTTTCACTAACGAGGTAATGACAGATTGTGAAATCACTTTGACGTATTTCTTTAGATGTACATGCAATAGAACTTGGCTATTATGTTTTCAGCTGTTAATATTTGTTAAGAGGTCTTTTGTCATTTAAAAATTGAGAAACTTGAAAAATTACTGCTATTTTGTTTTTCTATATAAGTGGGTTTAGAAAAAGCTTGTTTTCAAATCCGTTCATATTCATTTATGGTATAATGATGATGATTAATGAATCAAGTTCCCTGAACATCTGTGATATTTCACTTTTGAAGAGAAAATAGCTATTCCATGTTCATGTTCCAGGAGTATTTTGATATAAAAATGTAAATGGCAAATCCTGGCGCCAGCGACCCTCTAGACTGTGTCCACGTTCCTTCTTATCCATCCAAGCTCAACTTGTCGTTCTTTTGTTTCTAATCCTCAGGGGTGATCTAATTCAGTTGTTGGGCTTGTCTTTTGATTTGATTTCCCATACATACCCGAGAGAGACAGTAGTTCCTCCTTCTCTCATTTCGATCCTATATAAATTCCAAATGTCATCAAAGAAAGTGTGTCCTTCTATGTTTTGAGTGGGTCCTTGGGCTTGGGTCTAAAATCAAGGTTTTGTTAGAAATTGTTTGAGCCGATTTGAGTTTGAACGGTTTCATGAAAGGATTTTTGTAGGTGCTGTTTTTTTGAATTTTTCAGAAAAAAACGTGATTCACTTATGACTTTCGTTGGCATTCATTTCATTAAAAGATTGAGTTTGATGACACATGCATATTTGGCAAAGCCCATCATCGACACATGTGGTGAAGAATTTTATTAACGTCCATTAGCTTGAACTGATTTTTGAGAGCCTTGATGTTGAGAAAGCATTTGAAACGTAGTAATGCTTGGGTTTATTCCATATTTCCACACTCAAAAAATGTGTTTTCACCAAACTTGGCCATGAATCAAGGAAGGTCCAGAATTCCTCAAAGGTTAAAGGCTCTTTCTAAGTCAATCGCCAGCTTACACACACAAGAGCTTACAAACTCAGAATGACAAGTCTGGACAAGGTTGACTTGACTCTTGACTCCTTTCTTGTAGACCCGAAGGATTCTGAAAAAATAAATGCTGAGAATGGTTCAAATAAATAGGATTTTTCTTGTTCACCTTGAATCATCATCTTCATGAGGTTCAACAAGGGAATTGGTGTTTTAGGCTCGAGGCGATGATTGATGATGACACACATATTGCGAAAATACAAGGTTTTTCGTGTAGTTTTTCTGGGTAAAACATTTTAGTTATGAAAGCAGTAGAATTACTTTCACCTCTGTGGAATTGCGTGTTTTGGTCTAATTAGTGTTTCTTTTACAAATATTTTATGGAGACTTGAGTCTCCAAAGTCTCTGATAAATGGTTGAATTGGAGGATACATGGTATGGTGAATATATCATCACAATATTTTGTTAGGGCATGTCCTTCTTGTAATTATACTAAGGCCAGGCTGAAATTTGAACACGGAGAAAGCGAACTCAAAGTGAACCCTAAAGGGAGACTGGAGATCCTGAGGTCGTGGGCTTATTCAGGTCAGAAGTTATGGTTCCTGTTTGGCTTATTTTAGCGAGATTTGACACGAGAATGCTTTCTTTTGGTGATTTATAATTTTTAGGAGAAACTTCTTTAAGTTTTAGTAAAACCGATTGACAGGATTTTTCGCAATTTCTTGAGAGCAGATAGTGTTTAGATTTCGGAAATGGAGCATTAATGTATTTTGTGGTTTAGAGTACAAAATCCGGATTTTGAGCTTTAACATTTAGTAGGAAAGTGAATTAAATGGTTTTCAGTTCATTTTCTCGGGGTTTCTGGCTCCATTCGGGTAAGAAAAGATCAAGATAGGATTAAGGAATCTCTGGAGCCACATTAAATTTTGCAAATTTAAACCTGCTGAACCCGAATTTTCCTATTTCCTTGTCTCTACATCCATCCATGTTATAGCGTCCTTCATAATTATGAATTGGGATCAGAATCATCTTGATTGTGGTAACGTTGGTCCTTGGAATGTGATCTTGGCCATGATAGTTCTGGTCTCAAAGCCTCGTCTTTCGGTTTTTATCTTTTCTTCTCATCCATTCATTTTCTCCCAAGATTTTAATTCTATTTCATCTCATGACTTTGAATCTAATAATTGTATTGTAACATTAGTAATCTGAGCAAAGATTATGATCCTAACCGAAAAGTCGTCATCATCATTTGGATTTTGTCCTCGTCAAGGATTTCTAACATATATCATATCCAGTCCTTCTAGGTGTCCCCACCCTGGCGCCTCTCCCGTATCAAAAAGTAACATAACAACTTTATTTCTTAATGTTTATTGGATTTTTCATATTTTGGTTTTTATAAAAGAAAGGTCTTCTGCGAGTGGGCTTCTTTATATTCTTGATTTTAAAAACAAAAGGATCTTGGGTCTTGGGTAAGGACTGTTTACGTGTTTGTGACTCTCAAACTGTGAGAACTGACGTCTGAGAAAAAATGAAAATGCTCAACTCAGCTCTACTACCCGCTCCCGGGTGTTATTTTTTTCAGTTTCTTATTATCTCACAAGCAGTCCATTCCTATTTGTTTATCATGAGGATTACTATGTAGTTTGGGTTGACTCGGCGTATTCTTTTTCTGCTATTTTTTGAAAGACCTGGAGGATCATCATGATATCCTCATCAGTTAGTTCTTTTCGTGCTTTCTTCCATTGCCTTGTCTCATTATACTTTTACTTGACTAGAGGCTTTGTTGTTTTGTTGGAGAAAGTGAAGGTCCTGGCCCTGGGCAAACTACTGGATGAATAGGGACGCATGGACATTATTCTGTTCTCTGGTCTTTGTCTTTTTTTAAAGGGTAGAAGCAAAAGTAGGACAGGTTACGTTACAGTGCCCAAAAGAATGAGCTTCTGTTTTTTTTAGAAAGTGTCTTCTTTCTTACATGAGAATGAGATAATAAATTTTGGGCCCTTTCGGGGTATTTTTCTCACTTTCTTCTGGATTTTGGGAGGTTTTGGGATTGCGATTGTTTTCTTTTGTCTTTTGTTTGTGAGCCCAATTGGTGTTGAGTTCAGGAGGAGAGAAGAATTGGTTGAAAGTCTGGACAAAGGCCAGAACTAGAACCAGACCATGGCTGGAGAAAGTTAATTTGTGGTTTTTTTTTTCTTGCCTCTAATTATTGTTGCGAAAAATCAGATTGAATGGAAAAGAATTGGATTATTTGTAAGTTTGGGTGATTATGTAACTCAGTAACTTTTTGCCCAGTTGTTCCTGGATTTTTAGGCCTTTTCTCCATTCTTTTATTCAGTTATTGGTTGAAGTTTCTCGAGTTTTTCCTGGTTTTTCCTTGTTCTTACAATAAGTTTGAGTATGAGTCTGGAAATTGGACTGAAAGAAACGATGAGTGAGTTTAGTTCATCTTGAGTCTCCATGAAGGAAGGGAGCAATTTTTTGCAAGGATGATGATATTATAATCATAAAATCCACTTTGCACTTTAGTTTCAGCTCTTTGTTCCTCATAATAATAAGAATGTGATCAGTGAATTTTAAAGTACCTTGTATTGACTTAAAATGGTAAGGGGTGCTCCAAATGATCTGTGAACTTTCAAAGAAGGAATGTTGAATGATTTTAGGTGGTGAAAGTGGGAGTGAGTGAGTTAAAATGAAAATGAAAGACAAAAATATGGCCCATTATTACAGTCCATATCTTCTTCATTTTGCAATAACAAAATCGTGATAAGGTCATTTAATCCTACATAATTCTTTGTTCTGTCCCAAAGAGTTTTTTATTTAAAATTCTGGATGTGCTGGTTTGATCCGAATAGACGTCATTGACATTCCAAATTTATTATTACCCTTAAGCCTAGTCATAAGGATCCTTTGAACTATTTTAAATGATTCATGGTAGATTTTGGCAGTAAAAGATTTTGAACATTTTATTTCGTAGTAGTTGTGTGGACTTTCAAGACACATTTTAAAATTTTGAATGGGTCTGAAGACAAAGATGAATAGAAATACAAGCCTGGTTGGGACGGATAGAGCAAGAGTTATTAAACAGATTGAGGAAGAAGCGAGTTGTGGGACTGATCGAAGATCTTTTTCAGAAAGGTATGCATAATTTCATAGTAATATTTAAAAATTGTCAATTGTAATTTGTCTCCACTTGGATCCAAGCTTGAGAGTTTGAAAGTTAATTTCTTTGTAGTCACGAATCTCATTAGGATTCTTAAGTTTTCAGTATTTTTGAACGTAAGTGTTTTGTTCTGTGTCAAATTGAGAGTCCAATGCTCTCATACACATACTTATCTGTATTGTGTTTGGTTTTTGAGGGTTTATGACCATCCGTTCAAAATTGCTAATTTTAAAGTAAAGGCATTTGAATTAAGTATAGAGAACATATTGTCACCGAGTTCTTATAAAATTAGTTTTGTAGCTTGTTCAATATGATTTGGGCTTGACATTTGATATCGGGATGGTTCTGATTGATGTGGGTATATGGTGAAAAAGTAGGATTTTAGCAGTGTTCTTCGATAGTTTGATATTCCTTCTTAAGCTTTTCTTTTTTTAAATGTCAATTGAATTGGTATTTTAGCCTTCTTACGCCTTTCTTTCTCCATCTTCGAAATAATAGACTGACGAAGTGTAAATGCTATATACTTTTACGAGATATCTTGTTATGCGAAAATTGAGAAACCATTTGTTCATTCATAAAGAAGCCCATTATCGTCTTGTTTATAATTCTCAGGGTAAGATAAAAATCCCGTTTGGGTATTCATCCTTTTATGAATTTTTCATCTTTGGGCAAATAAACAAGGAAGAATAGAATAGGACGATGGGCCATTGTTTATATTTTCAGTCAGGAAATGGAATATGGTTCAATATGTTGATGATGGTTTGTTTTGAGCAAGTTTTAAGTTGGTATTATTTCCAGGATCGCATGTGTTTAGCATCTTTGGAATTTGGCAGTAAAATTGTGTAATATTTATGGAAGAATGTAAGTCTTTGTTTCGCCCTAGTGCGTTTGTAAAAATATTTCGCAAATTTTACATTTTATGAGAAGAAGTACTGTGATTGGTTGTTTGTTGATTTGCTGTAGTATTAGTATCTTACGTTTTTTTCTTCAGACATTTGAAAATGAGTATTTACGTAGTCAATTTAGCCACATTGGAATTTTGGATAAAGAGGAGCCCATGATGATAGTTTTGTGGTCTGGAGGAATGTCTACATGATGGCCATGGGATGGACCCATGGAATCTGTCGTCTTTTCTTCTGGAGATTCAAGATGATCTAATTGAATTTTCTAATTGAAATCCAGACTCAAATGGTTTCATCTGGAATACTTGTATGTTTTTTGTGGTTTTGGAAGACGTTGATGTAAGGTAAAGAAAGGTCATTGTCAAGTGTTTCTGGCTCCATCCTGACTGGGATGAACCCTTGCCAAAAATTATTCTTTTGGGTTCTGCCTTACTCCTATAGTTTTATAAATTAATTCTTTGGGGGACATGAGACATGACAATTTGAATTAAATATAGCAGGGTACTGTGTGATGACAGGAGTCTGGTTCTGGGGTAGTGCAAATTTTGTTGCTCCAGTTTGCAAAAAAGTCGCAGGCCTATTATTACATGGCATGATTTGTTTGGAAAAGTTTCGTTTTAGTCTACACAAAAGTTTTTACTTCTTTGAATCTATTTCCTCCAGGCTCAAAATATCAAAACAGTACAAATCTTATTAGAACTATTTGAAAACGAGAGGTTTGATTTGTGAGGTAATTAGGAAATCGAGACATCTCATGGACATGGGTGAGTTGTCTTCAATACAAACACATTGAATTTTGGTAAAGAGTCGAAAGGATTTCACAAAGAGTCGAGTTATATTAATTTCAGGCTTTGAGTTAATTACATTGAGGAACAATAATTTAGTATTTAGTCGAATAAAATTCTCAAAATTAGGAAATTTTTGAGTGTTAGAGAATATCCCACTTATTTAGTAGGATAATTAATAACGGAATAAATTGTTTGAATTTTTGTTTGGGTTCCAAAAGTTCCAAATGGACATGGGAAGGGTCCTGGTCCAACATTAAAGGTGTGGATTTGAGGATGATTGTCCATGAAAGTCTTGATCATGTTCAAGTGAACCTTGTCACTATTTGGTTTGGGTGGAGGATTATACTTGAGGGCTTTGAATATCTCAAGATTTGAAAGGTTATGGGTCACCCAGTCAAAATCCTCAAGACTCATTTCAATATTTGAGACAAAAGTTTTGAGGGAGGGAGGAATTTGAGAAAAATTGAGGAATTTGTCTCGGATAGTAATTGTGTTTGACCCTGCAGAGACATAGATGACGAGGGAGGTCAAGGATTGGATTGATGAGACAAAATTGAGATCAACCTCAAATGGAATCACTCTCTGAGAAGGACCAGGTGCAAATACAAATGCAAAGGGTTGGGGTCCTTCTCCATCTCCAAATCCAAACAACAATTCCAAATTTTCCAAACTGTTTGTATTCTTTGAGATCAGGTCACAGAGTTTTGGATACTCCTCATGTGGGAGTGTCAATTGTAAAGTTTTGAGATGTGTCACTTGAGTTAAAAAGTTTGGGATAGGCGTGAAGGTCAAATTGTTGGATCGAGTCATATTAGAGGAATGTGGGGCATAAGGAGCCAAGTTTAAAAGAATGACCTCAAGTTCGTTTGTTTCCTTGAATTGATTCATCAAGTCCAAATGAGCCTCTTGACTGATGGCCCTGTACATTTGTGGAGACGTGTATCGAAAGATGAGGTTTTTCAAATTCTTCATTTTTGTGAGTAAATGAAGGAATGGAGGAGGTCCTTGAGGTGGTACTGGGTCAATTGGTGGTTGGTGGATCAAGAGTCCTGGGTCACAGCTCACACTTCGATCCTCGATTGGACGTGGTGGTGGTCGGTGAAGGAATCCCATGGGTCGGAACCTTGGAGGAACGCTGTCTGGGGTTGAGGCTTGTTGGTCAGAAAATAGACCGTAAGACAACCAGCCATCTTGATGGCTCAAGTCAAGGGTCTTGAGTCCAGGAAATTCAAAAACATTTGCAAGAAATTGAAATGTAAGGTCAAGGGGTTCTTGTCGTTCTTGAGGATGGTTCCACCATCCTTGAGGATGGTTCCACAATCGATTCATCATGAATGGGTCAAGGACGAGGATCAAATCCTTAAGATTTGGAAGAACAAGGATCCCTACTGACTTTGGGACACATGTTGATTTGGTGACATCCACTCCGTTTAGAACAAGCCTGGACACATTGGGACATTGTTTCAAAACAGAATGGAGGTTGGAGGGGAGGATGAGGCCAGTGAATGTAGCAGATTTAATCACTGGGAAATAATTTGGAGAGAGCTCAAAGGAATGTGACAAGTCCACAAGATGTAAATTGTAACCCTTTGGCTGGAATCCATGGAGTTGGGCTGGTGGGATTAGAGTCGGGTCAGTCAGGTCAGCATGGGTCTTATTGTCCAAGAGGATGTGAACTGAGAAATTCACATCAATGAACTTCATCCAGTCAGTTGAAAGACACCGAACTTTCTGTTTGTCCAGATCACTCCACATGTGAGCAATTCGAAGACGGATCTAAGGAGAGGAAGGGTAGAAGAGGGGTATTTTCTGTTCGGTTTTAAAACTAAATTGTATATTTGTATTTGTTACGTGATCTGGTAGTTGGTTCAATGTCATTGGGATTGGGACCTCCTCCTGAGCCTGAGCCTCCTCCTCCATCTTATTTGATTGTACTTTTGGGTCAAACAAACCCTTAATTCTCAGTCTGTTAGGACTCTTATACCATCCAGATGAGGGTTCAGTTGGAAGGTCTACTGGTCAACTTTTAAAAATGACGTTAGTCTTATGAAAAGAGATATAAATTTCAGATTTGGAAACTGAAATTTTGATGAGGTATGAGATTCTGAATTTCCATGGTTGTTTGTTTGCATCAGATGTCCTTCAAAATACCGTGGAGATTAGTGAATGAGTTGAGCCAAAATTGTTCTGTCATAATTTTTAGGATTTTGCTTTAGTTCAAAGGATGCATCATAAGATTTTACTTGAGGAAAGGTTTCGACATGTACCTAAGGATTTAAAACAAATGTTTTATGTTTTCTTTGAATTTTGAATGATGAGAGTCTGAATTGTGACGTTTCTATTGTTTACTTTTTCAAAATTTGAAATTTTTCATACAAATTCCAGTTGTGTTTTGTCTAACTTTTCGTTTATTCGTTGCAGTGACGTTGATGTCGATAATCATCATCATTTGTCTGATGCCAATAATTCAGGAAGTTCTTCAAATTCCAGTTTATCAGCCAGGTAAGAGTTTTATTTTAGTACTTTCGTTAATCTGGCAAATGATAAAAGATTGAAATTTTGTACTATTTTTTTAATTGTTAATATTTTCTAGGAGTCTGGACAGTCCAAGTACTTCCTTAGAACTTGTTGGTCCTTCGTCAACTCCTCATTCTTCTTCCTCACTTCCCGGACGCAACACGGACGCATCTGACTCTGTAGGTCATCCAGGTGCCTTGCTTGATCCTTCCTACAGGCCAAGTCCAGTATGGGAAGGGGATAGTGACATTGAGATTGAACAAGATCCACCAGACTGGACAAAGAATGTCCCTGAGGATGTCCTCTCCCATTTGGATTCCAGAGAGAAAAAGAGACAAGAGATCCTGAATGGTAAGTTTAACGTACAAAGAACGGAAAGAACGGAATGATTCCTGACTCATTTCAAAGATTTAGAATTTAAGTGGATCTCTCTCTCTCTTTACAGAATTATTTCATACTGAGAGGTCTCATGTTCGAAACCTAAAAGTCGTTGATCGACTCTTTCATCGTCCTATCAGATATCATCAACTCCTTCCAGTCGAGCTTATTCAAATGCTTTTTGCAAATATTGAGGAAATGGTTGAGATCCATGGTAGATTCAATGCAGCATTGAAGAAGAAGAGGAAGGAGAATCCTCTGATTACGGAAATTGGTCCAGTGTTACTTGAAGTGGTGAGTGATAAAAATCCAAATTTTATTTCCTTAAACTCATTACAGGGGCATTTGGAAAATGGAAGACGTCAATTACAAGCTTCTGTTTTTTTCTAAAAAATAGTTTGATGGAGAATGTGCAGAAACATTTAAAAAGGCTGCAGCAACTTGTTGTGCGCGACAACAAATTGGACTAAAATCCTTAAAGGAGAGACGAGAAAAAAATCCAAAATTAAATTCATTCCTTCAAGAGGCTGAGCAGGACCCAGTCTGTCGTCGACTTCAAATTCAGGATATGATTCCAATGGCGATGCAAAGACTTACCAAGTACCCACTCATCTTTGAGAATTTATGTAACTGTACTTCTCCAGACACTGTGGAGTATAAGAGTATTCAAAGGGCCGTGGAGACGAGTAAGGAGATTTTGAATAGTGTTAACCATGCAAAGAAGGAAGCAGAAGATTATCAGAGACTTGTTGAAATCCAACGTCGTCTGGATAAATCTGCACTGGAGAAGGGCATTTCGTCCTTAGAGAAAGGGATGGATAAGTCAGACATTCCAGTTGTGAATGAACTCAGGGTAAGTTTATAAAATTATGCAAAAACTGAATTTTTTTTTGTAAACTTGAATGTTGTTTTCTGATGTTTAAATGTATTTTGTATTGGATTACAGAATCTGGACTTAACCAAGCACAAGCTTATATATGATGGGCCTCTTTTATGGAGAATGAGATCAAACAAACAAAAATCTGACGCTCTTCAAGAGGTTCAATTGGTTCTCCTAAATGACATGGTGGTTATTTTACTAAAACAAGACGAGCGGTTTGTTCTTAAAATTCATGTTAGTTCCAGTTATCCGGGTCGTTCTGAACGTGTTATTTCCAGACCAGTGATAAAATTGAACAATTTGATCCATCGGGCAAATGCTGCTGGTAAGTTGATTTATTTTTAGTATACATTCAGTACTTTGAATTTTGTTCTCTTTATTACTTTCCTCTAACGAATACTTTTTTCTACATTTATCGTTTGCAGATAAAAAGGCATTTCTTCTAATCAATATGACGTCTACAAACATGTACGAGCTTGTTTGTTCCACCACCGAGGAAAGAAAACTGTAAGTTGACCTTGTTATTATTAGTTGAGTTAACGGCACCCCATAAAACAGGTGAGGATTTTTAAAAGGGTAGTGTAGCTAATATTAGACCTTGAAATCAGGAATATTTATTATTGGGAATTTCACAGTCACAGTTGGTGCATACCCAATTCATTATTGGCTGAAGTTTATTGGGGTAAAATTCCAGAGTTTGCATTTTATATCCAACCTTGTGTTTTTAGGTTTTTGTGGTGAATTGATGTAATCCTAAAATGTGAATGAATGTTGAGAGCCAAAAGGGATATTGTTAAATATTGTAATCTCCAAAAATAGACTCTCCGAAAAAGTAGAGCGTTTCATTTTCACGGG
>JAQIYE010000499.1:0-12213 GCA_034699765.1 Xenyllodes armatus
AAAGTCGAAAACTTAGCAGAGGTATTTCTTGTAACACACAATCAACAAATTGGAGAAGAAGTAGATGACTTGCTCAGCTCAGATGATGTCATGGAGGAAATCTTTAGATCCGGTTCGAAAAAGCTGAAAGAGCTAATAGGACTATTCCATAAGGTCTACACCCCACACTATTCGGACTACGACTCTGACTCCAGCTAAGCCCAGCCCGTGTCACCACTAAACCTGTCCCCTAAAGTCAATGAGTAAATGATTTATTATTACTTGCCACAGCCCCTTTCTAATATTGCCAGTTAATTCGCCATAAGTTAACATTTTGTGAAGGACAGGAAATTGAAACCGGATGTCTTGGGAGATTTATAATTGTACTGAAGTAGAAAGCAAATCAAGTATTATTTTAAATTTTCAAAATTATCTTCGGAAATGTTTAGATTCGTAGCATAGACCCTGTGAAGTGATTCGAATTATGCATTGTAACCCCCCTTGATTGAGCGAAAGCTATGTCAAATAAATTCCTATTGATTGATTGATAATTAATGAAATGAACCAAATTCCTTTCCCTATTTATTGAACAATTGCAGTTCAAACCACGAGCAGTTAACCTGATACCTTGAAATATAGTTCAATGTACAGCTATTTATTCGAAACACGAAGAATGGCCTTTAACTTCATTCTATGAAGAACGTCCGATTAAAATAACCTCATTTCAGTACTTTTTAATGCGACTACGACTACGTGTTGCAAAATATTTTCTAGGACAAAGTCTGAAAATCATAAAGACTTAAATTCATTCTTTGTACATCTCTCCAGACAAGTCTCACGGTTTCCTTTTGCTGTTACAATTTCTCACAATCCCTGAAACTTGGGACAGTGGAATCACTCAATATTCATATTATAAATATATGTATTATTATGACTAATACTCTCTCAATTCCTCAAAGGAAAGTTTTCCAAGTTTCTCAAAAAGCTTTTACAGAAATAAAAGTTATCAGACGCTACAAGTTTAAGAAAAACTTTCCTCGAGGCACTTCATGGGATGAAAACAAAAATGTGTAAATATGTCTAGATTTGGATCTTGGCAATAAAATGGAGGACCCAGTACGACCTGAGTGAAAGTCTAATCAGTCATAAGTCAACATCATTTCACTTTATCCAAAAACAACTTTTTTTATCGTTACATAAACAAAACTTCCACCTTGGTGAAAGCATTTGAAAGTAATTTTCCTGTACATCCTACACACTTTCTCCAGGATACAATATTTCTAAAAGGCTCATTTTCAAAATAAATTAGTTTTTTGTTTTTCATGGTCGTGAAGCAGCAAGCAAAGAAGTAATAATTTGCGAAAGTGTTGAATGTTTGGGTCAATCCGAGCTTCACTATTTTATTTTGCAATTTTAACAATATGATACCACTGCCTACGTAGTTCAGTTCCATCCCATGTCATGTCATCCGTGATTCCTTTGAGGCACGCGTAAAAAATATCAAATGTGAAAGACTAACAATTTGCATGAAACTAAAAAACTCCCATTATCCATCATTCATCCTCATTCCCAACGTCTGTCTCATTGATTCATTCGTTCATTCATTCATCATTTTTGATTGCACATTGTTCAAATTATGTAATGGTAATAATGTTAATAATATGTAATAAGTGGGGATGCTAAAAACAATTTTACTTCCAGCCCAGCATCATCATTATCATATCATCAAGGTGAGTCCAAGGCCTCAACAACAACAACCAAAAACAACAAGACCACACTTTAAGTATGCAAATTTGTAATATGATGGGTGTAGCAAAAAACTCTAGCAATTATCAGCGCAATTAATTATTGTAAAATCACCCATCGCAGATAGATCCATCATCAGCTCGGATATTTTGGGGTAACGCGCATTCACCTTAACGGTTTAAGGATGGCCTTGAAAGCTAAATGCGCTACACAAAAATAAGACGGGGCACATTTCCAACCCAGACATCCTCAACCTATAATGCTCCTCGTAAATTTTCTCCAATTCCAACTACATGTAATACATGAAAACATTCCATGAAAATGGAGAGAAACCTGTGAATGGAGAACATGGAACAAGTCCCTCTGGCTTAAAGCTAAAAAGCTGAGCTAAAGTCATATATAAATTCAACTCCAAGCATATCCATGATGATGATGATCCATCCCATTCCATGACCAAATCCCATATCCTCCACCCACACATCCAGTTTCATTCATTCTCAAAAAGGAGAGAAGTGAAGTCGAGGTCAAATAAGCAAAAGCCCAAATGAGAAAAATATATATAAGACCTTCCATTTCCATCAAATTCACCATCAGAGCAAACCTAGTATTCATTCGGTTCTTCTTGTAAACTAAACTGGGCCTGGGTTATATCATGTCCTATTCTATTGTGTTCCACTGTGAATTCTGGCCCGCCTTATAAAATAATATTCTCATTCTTAACCGTAGTAGCAGCTTTCAGTTTGTATCCAATCCATATATCCACCTCTACATCCACGCATATGCTTGTTTTGCTTATTCCTTCCTTGGACTTGGATTTAGAGACTCACTCACTCCCAAGAACCTCAAGGACTTTTTTCCCTTTTGGCTCGCCTGATGTTTTTAAAAAGGAGTTTAGATGTGTTTTTCTGGAGCCTGAACCTAGACCTCCTGGACCAGAAAGAATCTGGATAAAATCCTTCTCCTGGAGAATTTTTTTCCCCTTTGTCTGGGGTTGAATCTAATTTTTCATAATTTTTGTGAGTGAAGTCGATGTATAACTGAACTAATCACCAATATTATTTTTGCAAAGTAAAATCAAAAATTGAATGGAGTAGTAATTGAGGAATTGGTGAAAGTGAAAGTCCAAGAGAAAGTCCAATTCTATTTTTCAGTGATTCTGTATTTTAAATTTTATTTTTTAACTGGACACAAAACTTGTGTTGAGAGATTTGTTTACAAAGGAAAGGAGATGAGAGAAAGGTGAGAATTTTTGGCAGTTTCTCAGCTTTCATGGCTTAAAAGATCAAAATTGTAGAGAATACACAGGAAATATATACAATAGAAATATATAAAAAATATGAAGTAAAAGTAAATTAAGCTTGTTTTTCGCTTTTTTGCTCATGGATCCATACTGAATTTGTTTTTGTTCATGTTTTTTTCGTAAAAAGAAATACAAAATATGAAATACAATCTGCATCCACTCTTGTTTTCCTGCTCTGGATGAATTTTTGTTTGTATTGTGGGGTGATGTGGATATGGAATGGAAAATGAAATGAATATGGATGTTATTGTTATTTTGATAATAAATCCTTTTCTTTTCATTCCTGAGATGAAAGTGAAAGGTCAAAGGATCACTTATCATCATGTTTTTGTTTGATTCAGTTCAGTCTTGTGTTTGCTTCTTTCCTGGAAGAGATTGAATTGAATTGAAATGAGGTTATTTATTTTCTGAGAATTTTTTTTATTTAACCTGTTGGATTCATTCATGTTGAATCCATGATCCACATTTTTAGTTTGGAAAGTTCTATTTACTGTAAAATTCAATACATAATATAATTTATAATAATTGTAAACTATATTATGTATTGAATTTTATTAAGAAATGACATAATTATTATGGCATTTCTTAAATGTGACTGGCCAATTTGTCTTTGGACTTTATTTTTATTTCCTGATTTTTTAAGAAGTAGAATGATTTGAGCTCAAGTAGGTTAATTAATTGGTTTAATGGTCTATTAAATCAAAGGTTGTTTATAAGACATGTTCATTTTGTTTTGTTTATTAATTTTAGAGCAAAAGGAGATTTTGAGATGTAACTGATTCCACATTGTCCTAAATCAATCATTCTTCCCCTCCTCATGTTATGGAGGTCCGAAAATTCCTAAACTACATCCAAGACAATCCAAGTAAAATTAAGTACCTGGCCCCAAGTTGGAACCTTTGATTTGGCTCTTTAAAAAAAATTGGAAACAATCTCGAATTAATGGTGCAAGAGGACCCTAATCGCTTCCTCAATCTGACCTTTCTTCCCTACCTCAAACAATCCATTTAGTAGATTATATGGAAATTTTGATCCTTTGAACGGGGATCATCAAGGAGAACTGCCAAAGGTGAGTGAAAACTTAAGCATACCCAAGGATCGATAATTGGCCCACACTGATTACTTGCTCAAATACTAAAGTTTTTGTTATTTATTTCGAATGTCTCATTTATAGCCCCATCCCAACCTCAATTATTATGAATAGGGTGCCCTGAGCTTTCAATAATTTCAACAACCAACTCGAGATTTTAAAATCAAAATGTTGAGTATGGAACCCAAAATCGTTAGTGCCGAACAATTAGTAAGTGAGATCCTACGAGTTGCAGCATTCAAAAGACGAGGCTATGGGGATGAGTCTGGTGAAGGTCATCATCCTGAGCCCCTCGAAAACTCTTCAACCTTTGAAAGCACAAGTGAATCAACCATGAGCACAACTACAACCCCTTGTGATGTTCTGCCTGATGTCGTGGTCCTAGATTGTCAAGGTCCATCAGACTTTCACGATTCGCACATTCGGGGTGCACTTAATGTAACGTTCCCAGCTATAATGGTTCGAAGGATTGCTGCAGGGAAAATTGATCTTTTGGATAAATCCAAGGAATTACAGGCCAAAGTTGCAAATACTCAAATTACATTTGTTGTTTATGGGTCGAGGATGAAGGAACCCAGGGATGAGTTGGCCCTTGACCTAGTTACATTGATTTCTAGGAAATTAGCTCAACGAGGGTGTCGAGTTGCTGTTCTTGAAGGTTGTGCATCAAACCAATATCATCTTGACAAGTCATTTTATTTGCATCAAATAAAGTAATTTGGTAATCAACCTTAAAATTTGTAATTTTTTAACCAGGAGGATTATCAGAATTTCGTGAGCTTTATCCTGAATGGGTTGAATCCAATGAGTCTAAAAAATCAAATGCATCCTCATCTTCCTCTGCTTCTGGTTCACCTCGATTAGGACCAGAATCTGTTGAGATTCCAATGTTGGGTCTTGGAAGTCTGGCTTCCCTTCGACTCCAAGATGATGGTGAAAACTGTGATTCCTCAATATGTCTTGAACCGGATGACGTAAGAAAAAGTTGATCCCTTCATTTTATTTTGTTTATTTTTCGTCCCACCGGATTCTCAGATCTGTTTTTTTTCTATTTGTTCAATTGATAAATTTGGAAAGGTCATGGAATGGAATGATATTGAAATTGAAGAAAAAATCCTATTTGGAATTGAATTTTTGGAAATTGAATTTTGTCCTAAACCATTTAGCTTATTTATAAATAAATTCCAATTATCCAATGTTTTCCTCTTGAAAGTCTAAAGTAATGTAATTTTGAAGGTATATTATTATGACAAGTTTTACATGACTTTTTTTAAAAAACTTTCCAGGTATTTCCAGTGGAAATCATTCCAAATCTCTACCTCGGAAACTCATTCATAAGTTCAGACCGGGCTGCCCTTGAGAAGCACAATATAAAGCACATTGTCAATGTTACCCCAGATCTACCCAATCATTTTGAAGATGAGATTCGATACTTTCAAATCCCAATCTCTGATCATTGGACCCAATCCATGCTCAGTCATTTCCCTGCTGCCATTAACTTTATAGGTAAGCTGAAGCTACATAATTGATTTTTAAACTTAAAGTTTCAGACGTCAGAAGGAATTTAATTTGACTGAGAGTTGAGTTGATTGAAGAAAGGGCAATCCTGTCTTGTTCAGGATTAAATATTAAGTACATGAGCACAGGTAGACAAAACATGATTCGATTCAATCGTGCGTAACTGTAAGTACCTGTAAAATCCCATAATACATAACACCTACACGGAATCTGAATCAAAGCAAAAGTAAAGGTGTTACCAAAACACGAGGCAACTCGTAATCTTAAAATCATCGTGGAAGTAAATAAGTAAGGTTAGGTCTTAGTTCTGAGTCTTCTGTCTGGAACAAGATTGGAGAGAACTTAGTACTTGGAAACTTTGCAGAAAATGGGGCTCAAGTGCGTCCAATTAAAAGCTTACAGTATCCCAATCTCACCAGTCACCACCACTTCAAAAAGTTGTAAAATGGAAAGGAGGAGAGAGACTCGAAAAGTTTGGCTGGAAATGAAAGGGTTGTTAGGAAGGACAAGATTGGATCTTAACAAAAGACAAAGTGGACGCCTACGCCTTCCGCTCAGCTCACAACTCACAACACCCACTCCCTCATTTATTTATTCAATTTCTCCACTACTTCTTCCTTTCTTGTTAAAAATCAAAAACATACTAAAAGTCCGGTCCTGATCCTGGACTCGAGCTGGAGGGACAAGCACATTTCCACTTTACTTCCTCTAATTTGATTCATTATTTCCTCTCATTCATTCCCATGCTCTCTCTCTCTCTCTCTAAAGTCTAAGTCGGGGGATTTTGCATATTTATAATAAATTGGACCAGACAGAGGAAACTGATGACAAAGGAAGGCGGAGGAGGGATGGACCACTTCTCTGAATACTTTTTTCCTCATTTCCTCAAGGATCAAATGAGATTATTTGTCCAGGTCAGATTGCAAGAGGCCATCATTTATGTATGAATTTAAAATTTGACAAAAGGATCAAAGGAAACACTGGTTGGATCTTTTTGAATGTCCACATGAACATTTTAACAAAGAGGCAAGCAAAAATTAGGAATTAGGAATTATGACATTGATCACTTTTGAAATTATAATCTGATTTTCAAAAATAAATTGGATGACTTTACTTTCATTGTCATCCAATTACCACACATATTTGGTTCCAAATTCCAAAAGAATCATGGAACATTTTTTAAATCGGATCGAGGTCATTAAAATGTAAAATATTTATTAAGCCCCTCGAAACCTTGCAATAACGTTATGAGGAGGACCCATTTCCTTAAACCTTAAAGTAGAAGTCTCTTGTCTCCCATTTTGAAATCATCCCAACATGTCCTTCAGTTTCAATTTTCAATTCATCATTGTCTAATGTTTAAAGAAGAAAAAATTGAAATCGATAACGAGTCTTCAAGAGAGATGAAAGGAAAGAGGTTGTGAGTAAGATTGAGTTGAGGAGTCATATCATAGTAGTAGACAAGTTTAGTCTTTCAAACTTTCACTGGGTGAAAGTCTGTATAGCTTAGGACTAGGGTTCCCACTTTCTTCTTGTATGAAAACTCCCAAGGTTGGGGTTGGGGAAAAGCTTTCCTTGAGAAAATAGTGTTTTAAGGTTCCATTCATTCATTCATTCATCCTTTCTCTTAAATTTTTTTTTCTTCTTGGGGGTTAGCTGAAGTGGAGTCGAGAAAGGATGAACCATTCCTTGAAACTTAAACCTTGTGAATGAGTGGGCTAAAATCAATTCGAGAAGAGAATGGAGAGTCCAGAAGAGAAAGAGGGGCTTTTGTAGGATTTGTTCAATTTTGTGGATCTACCGAACAATCCAAAATATTCTATATAATCGTGTGCTTCTCGCTTATAAGAGGGGAGGGAGACCTCATCCAGGGCCAAAATAAATGATAGAAAGTGTGGTGAAAGTAAGCAAAGGAATGGGGTTTTAGAGAAAGTAAGGTACTTTCTCCAAGTCTCAATGTTTATCTGGTACCGACCCACTTTGGCAACCCCATTTTGGTAACAGCACCTTTGTTGCCAAAATTCAAGATGAAAACCCTTTTTGGCAACTCAAAGTACAAAATGGCAACATTCAAATACACATTTTGGCAACCGAAACACCGCCATCGTCAGTCTAAGGTTGTCTATGTTCAACCAGGTGTCAGTCTAAGGTTACCCTAATCTAACCAGTTATTAGTTCAGGGTCGACAAAATTGTAAGTTTAAGGTTGTCCATGGCCAATAATGTCAGTTAGAGGTTACCCTGGGCCAACCAAGCCAACCAATTGTCAGTTTGAGGTTCTCCAAAGGCCAAAAACGGTTAGCTGGTCGGTCTTTGGCTTGTCGCCGAAGCTGGCAAGTTTTTTAAACTTATGATTTATTATTTCTAACCTATGATTGCCATTTTGTTCATTTGATTGCCATTTTGTGCTTTAGGTTTTCATTTTACTAAATCAAGAATTGCCAAATTGGGCATTGGGTTTTTTGGAACCGTTTTTTGCCCATATTTTTCCTCGTTGCCAAAATGGGGTTGCCAAAATGGATGTGAATCGTTTATGTATGTGGTTGGGACTGTTCCGAGAAAGAGAGTCCGGATTCTCGGAAAACGGAGGGAACCTGATCGATTTTCTGATCTTCGTCCCATCCTATTCTACTAAAATGAAAATAATTGTGTCACGAACTGGTTGGTCCTTTGCCTCGTGTTTTTGTGTCAACATTCCTATCTCTGGGCTTTATTTTATGTCCCTTTCAATTTTAACAATGTTATCCTATTTCAATATCAAATGATTGAGGAGTTTTCCATGAATTATTTGGAGCCTTTCTTTGAGAAAAATTTCACAAGTTTGGATTTGGATTTAGTTCATGAGCGAGCTCATAAATCCTTATCCACTAAATCCATTGTACTGAAAAATGAAATGATGAAAAGAAAAAAAATGATTCTGTTATCCGATTTGACTCTGAATTTTTTATGTGTCTTAAGTTCCATAATTTTCCTTTCAATTTTTTTTAGATGAGGGTCGATCCAAGGATGAAGGGGTCCTGGTCCATTGTCTTGCAGGGATCTCAAGGTCCGTGACCATTACAATGGCTTACCTCATGTACAAAATGAACCTTTCCCTCAATGAAGCTTATGACCTTGTTCGAGCACAAAAGGCTGATATTTCGCCAAATTTTCATTTTATGGGTCAACTCCTTGACTTTGAAAGACAACTTCATTCACAATTCTTGAGTCCAGTTGGAATTGGAGCATCCCCAGACTCTGGCTTTTCTGTGACGGAATTTGATCGTTGGAACAGTACTTGATTAGGACTTTTTAAATAATTAATTTTAATTGAGGATATACGATATAAATATATATAAATAAATGGATGATGGAATGGAATGAACTTTCGTATATTTGATGTTGAGACTACATATATTAGAATTCCTCAAAGTACAATTATTATTAGTTATTAGTATGATTAAAACGTGTATACGTTATATATGTATTTAGTTGATCGTTTTCTAATGGATAAAGTACAAATCCCAATTTTATCAATGTTAACTTATGAATGAATGGTTAAGGATGATGATGAATGATGGAGATTTGAGGAAAATCGAGTTTATATTAAAAGTATTGTATTTGTTTGTATTTCCAAATGAAATTATATGTTTAAGACTACAAGACAAACAGAGCTGTTTTAAAAGTTTGATGACAACATTTGCCAATCTTTGTAATAGTCTAAAGATTTTGTTATTTAGTTTTATTTTATCAAAAGTGACGTTTATAGAGCTAAAAAGTGTTTTTTTTATATCCAATCACTCGTTACAAGTTACAATCGTGTCAAAGTCAATTTTCCTAATTTTTACGATGAACCAACTATAATTCCTAAATGCGTGTTCACAATCTTTCATTCATTATAGGATTTAAGTTAAAATATAGGAGAATTAAGTTGTTTTCCTTCCCATATTTGTATTATTAGTTATTTATTTAATTGTGTAAGAATCAGTACTTTATTTATACCAGAAAAAATGAACTTGTCGTTTTGTTAATTTTTAAGAGAGTGAAATATTTGTTATGTGTAATTTTATTTGCAAGTAAAAAAAAATATTTATAAAAGTACAATTTATTAAAGGAGATGACAAAAATACGTTTTAGTCACGAAATTATTATTATCACAAAAAAATCATTTTCAAGGAAAGTAAACTCAAAAGTCAAAAACATGTGTGAATGGTCCATTTGTCTCCATTTCCAAGATTTGACGAGCACCATAAACCCCACACTCAATATTGGTTTGTGGCCGATCCTGGAGCCCTTCTTGAAATTTCCGAACAAATTTATAGTAGAGGTCTCTCCCAACCTCTTTCTCAATTATCCCATGATACTGAATACTTTTCCCTTTTAATTTTCCACCTAATGTTGCTTGAGGGACAATAAGAACATCACATGGGGTCTCAAGGGTCAAGAGTGAACTTCGTGTCCCCGTCTCAGTCTCACAGAGTTTAGCATCAAGGATTGAGGAAACTGAGTGGATGGAATGCAACAAAAGATACATTTTAACACTCGGGTCAAGGTCGAAGGTCATATATGTAGAATCGGGTTCTTTATAAAGAAATTAATTAATACCGATTGGGCCAAGTGACTCCTCTTTGGCCCCCTTCAAGAATGCAATGAAGACGATGATGGATCGTCCTACAGAAACAGTTGCATCCTCAGTGTCAAAAGCTAATTTGGCCCGAGTAGCCTGTTGAACTACAACTCGAGCAACAATGGGTTTAGGCCCGATTTTCTGCTTGAGGTGATGTGACCCAGAGGACTCTTCTGGTGTTGACTCCTCTGACCATTTTGTCATACTCGAACTCGCTTCAAGTTCATCAGTCTCATTTGAATTTAAGCTCATGTTCACTTCGCTTCTGTGACCTTTACCCTATATGACACCAAAAGTCAACTTTTATAAAATCTGTGATGGTGCAAGACCCTGGACCTTTCTTGAGTCACAATTTCCTGGAACTTATGTGTAGGTCATGCATGCATAAATGGAAGTCTTGAATTTTTTGCAGATCTTTACCCTTAATGTACAGGTTATATTGAATTCAAAGGCCAAGGAGTATGAGATGCTCTTCGTGAGTTTTGATGTGATCTTTGACCTTGGCTCTTTTTGAGGAAGATGTTAATTAATCAGTGATGTAAATTCCTAATTTCTAAATTTTCATACGTGACAAAAATATTGTAAAAATGATTTTTTGAGTTCAAATACATTCCTTTCCCACTTGGTCAGCCTCATATCATTGATATAATGAAGACATTCTCTCCCTCTCCTTTGTTTTCTCACCGTTTTTTGGCTTGGTCAAAAAATCGACTAGAAAATTGATTTTTCTTAAATTTTTGACATAACTCACAAACACTAGGATATTCTCTATCATAAAAACTTTCAATATATCTTAAATAGGTTCGATCTCTGATAAATTTTTGCATGGCTTTAGTGTAGAATTGTTTTTAGAGGCTGGGACTGGAGATGATTTTGTCTTTTTCAAGAAAATAACTAAGTTTGAATGAAAACATTTATTATGGGTTAAATAATTCCCAAAAACAATCAAATTGAGGGATATGCCTTTTGTACAGGATTTTTCTTTTTAAAAAATCTCAATTTGATACCTTGCCTACCTTATGTACATACTTCCTCAAACACTTGTTTTCATGGTCCCTTTTGTTTATCAGAGCAAATTCTAAAGACTCCAATGGAATGGATTGATACCTTGCCTCAAATGTTATTGTTGAAATTACATTTTCTGTTTTCATCATTTTTCATTTTGTTCTGACTGAATCTAATGATTCTGAAATCCAAAAATCCAGAAAGATTTCTAACCTCAAACGTTCAGGGTCAACGGAGCCAAAGAGTCAAGAGAGTGAGGACCAAATGGACGACGAAGACCAAAGTTTGAATAGTAAAGAACAAGTCCAATCTCAATCTCAAGGAGTAAACAAGGCTGGTCAAAATACGGAGTTCAGTAATAATAATGTCACGGAACAAGAGAAAAATGAACAAATTCCAGGGCCATCATCCCCAGGTGCTATTTTACGTGGAAATAATATTTCAAGCTCAGGGTTCATGACCCAAGCTCAATCCCCTCCTCCATGTTTCACATCTACTCCTCCTGGACCAAGAAGATGGGTCTTCTCAGGGTCACCTTTTCCATTCAGACCCTCCCTCATCCCAATCTTTCCAAAAAAGTATCTCAAGGTCAGTTTTTCAGATCCCCTGGTCACAAAATTGTTCGATCCTCCTCCTCCTGTTGCTGTGGTGGAGGATGAGGGTGAGAATGTCGTCATTGTGAAGGCTGCTGAACTACAAAAGCCTCCGACGCCTATTATGAAGTATTCAGTGGGACTGACCCAAGTCTCATCAGAATCTGAGCCCTCAGATGTAGAGGTCGAGGCAGAGGTGTCAATGTCAACCCCATGGCCGCCACCAGGACCTCCACTTCAAATACCCCCTGAAAGTAATACCCTCAACCAGGATTTAACAGCTAAAGAATCAATATCCAATATTCCATGTCCAAAAGTGAGTCTGATACCTGAATTGACCCAAGGACCTCTGGATGTCCCTCCTGCCCCAAGTCCAA